>LNBV01001480.1:0-10662 GCA_001513535.1 Oscheius sp. TEL-2014 | reverse complement strand
TACCGTTTCTTCCTACGGACACAACACGATATAAACAGTCATAGTGAATGACAGAATTCTCCGAACAGGCATGAACGCTTAAACATACTTTATGTTTGAGACCGTGAAACGACACAACGAACGACATAATTCAACAAAATAGATGAATTCCCAATGGTCCTCTCTTCTTTGTCGAACGTGCTCTAAAAGCAAATTCAATCACCCCATCAATATTTCTCCAAAAAACCAAAAGTCATGAATGGCCGGACACGCTTTATGTTTGAGACCGTAGAACAACAACACAATTCAACAAAATACTCAAAGGGGCTTCGGCGTGGCAACATTGACAAAGGTGGCCGAAGACGAGAAGTAGGTCGACGACGAGGGCACAGGGGCCTTCTCGAGAGCCGTCGGATTGACAATTTCGAGCCCCTGCACTGGCGTGAAAGTGACCGAAGACGCAGTTCCTGCAACCTAAAAATATGGAATACCTGCCCTTCATATAAACCAAACCTTGCTCCTGACGCTGGTGGCACCTCCGTGCGCCCGCTGCTTCTCCAGCTGCCTCTGAAGCTTCTGAGACATCCTGGCACGGGTTTTGTTGTCCACAACTCCCGTACGGATCCTTCCTCCGCTGATGTTTCCTCCCGTTTTCACCTAAATGTTATTTATTTGAAGAAAAACCCAAAAGACCCCACCTGTCCGACGTGGAATCCCATGTGCTCCTGCATGACGTCCTCCTGGAGCTCTCCAAAGTTCATGCGATTGGCGCTCTTGCGCAAATCCGTCATTCCCAGTCGTTCCTTCATTTTACGAACACGGCGACCTGAACGAATCATTTAAAGGACAACGATAAACGAGCGAACCTCCGCGTTTCTTGCTGGCCTTGTCCAGCGGTTTGGGAAGGGCCTTCTGTGCTTTCACCGGCGGCGGCTCGAGGAACTTTTCGAACTTCTTCTGAACCTGCTCCAGGAGGTCCCTGCCCATGTCTCCGGTGGCTCTTTCATGAAGCGCGTCCGCACGAGCAGCCATGATGGCCTTGTGGGCCAACACCTTCATTCCCTTCCTAAACATTATTTGAGAATGACTTCAGAATAAACTTACAATTTGAGGTTGGGAGGCAGGGCCTGCACAATCGGATGGAAGAAGATGAACCCGGTGTGAGGGTTCATGGTGGCCGATGCAAAGCCAGCCAAAGCCTTCTTCTGACGACCGAGCACCTAGATTCATAAAAACATTTATAAAAGACAATGAATGTACCTGAATGTTGCAAGCGGGCATTCTGGAGAGCGGAGCAAGACCTCCAGCCTGAGACACGAGGAGAGCGGTGGTGGCGGCACCCAGCAGATTCACGAGATTCGGAGCAATGAGGGCCATTCTCATCTCCACCAGACGGTGCATGGCAATGCGGTGGTTGTGCAGGGTTTCAGCCAGGGAACACGCGTCGTTGATAGCCGTTAGCTCATCCGGCTCCAAGAGCTTTCCCTGGGTGGTTGAGGCCGTGACAGACACGACGATACAGATGGAAGGAGCCAGGATCTGACCAAGCAGCTCCTGAAAATCAGAAGTTAACTATTCCATCCATCAACGAAGTCTACCTTATTTTGTCCTTTTGTGTTGATCTCATTTCCCAACAGCTTCACCGCAGCCACGTACTCCAGGGGGTTGGCCACGAGTGTTTCCAGTTCAGGGAAGCGTTTCTCGTACTTGTCTCGGACAAACTTGTGAATCACGTGGATCTCGTTGTCGATATCTGCCACCATCTGCAAATGCGAAATGAAAGGAATTTTATGGCATCGCCTAGTCCGCCTTAACATGAAGAAAATGTATATAAACCAACTATATTTTGTGACTTACATGGGACAACTTGACAATCAGCTGGTACTGCGGATCTGCTTCGAGCGGAGCCGTCACCTGCACTTCGTCCTCCCGCTCCAATTCAAAGTTCAGTCGATCAATCAATTCTTTGTAGCTGAAAGAACACTTAAATTACATCCAAGGGAGCTGGCTCACAGATCACTCGTGCCCAGTTTGGCTATGTCGTAGACGGAACTGTAGAGCTTCGGTTGGACCACTTCCATGGCCTCCTCGATCTCCTCCTCTTCCTCTTTCTTTACCTAAAATCCGGAGGTTCCCTTTGTAATTGCAAACACACTACCCCATCCATGGCCTGTTCCAACTCATCCTCCTCGTCGTCTTCGAAATCGGCCATCAATTCCTCCGCCAACGACATCTTTTGTTCTGTAAAACTTGCAGATGAGAGGAAAAACAGATACAAAGTTAGTTACATACATTCGGGGGAAGGAACTGACGATCAGGTTTTGAAGAAAAAAAAACAATTTAACAGGAAATAACTAATGAATTTAGCTCTTAAATGGATTTTATTCCATTCAGAAACAGAAAACGCGTGTATTATTTCGACCAAAATCACAAAATGCGATCGAAAAGCCAAGTTCAATGCGCGTTATTCTTTTGAATAAATACAGGTCGGAGTAAAGGCTCCGCCTCCCGAGTGCAAGCGCCTGTGAGCCACCAATACAAACGAAATATCAAAGATATATAATCGACAAACAAAGCAAGAGAGGAAAACACGATTGAGCATAATGTTTACTCTATAGAGTACGTATCGAATGTACAACGCGAGAATACAGTAACGTACAATCGTCCTTGGAAAACCAAAATGTATAATCTAGAAGGCTCCACAATGAGGCAATCTGCTATGAAAAGTGCATAAACCGGGCTGCACTCGGTAAACGAGAGGTCTGACTATCAACACGCGGAATCACCCAATGCCATTTACTGTACACATAATACATCTTCTGTAGTAGACTCAGTGCGTGAACTGCCACGACTCCTTCTCGTAGCCCTCCTGGCAGTGCTTCAGAAGCACGATCCGGCGCTGGTCCACGTAGCGGTACTTGTCTTGCACCTGAAGCCAACTGAACCAAGTATTCGGGAGCCTCTACCTTCTGCTTCAAAGTCACGAGGTTCTCATTCTCCAAATCGCGCTCCAGGAACTCGGACAGCTGCTCCGTGGCCAGTTCCAGGTCCTTCTGGTTGGCTTCGAAAATCATGGCCTGGTTGTCCCTCTCCAGGTAGTAGGCGAAGGCGTACGTGTACATCAGCGTCTTTCTGCAGTCGGAGAGCACATCGACCGCCTTCCTCAGGAATTGCACCTAAATTTCCGTCTTCAGAAGAAAATATCTCAAAGCACCTCTATCCAGGACATGGCCTGTTGCTGCATCTGCTCCATCTTGCTCTTCACGGTAGTGTACAGCTGAACACAGCGCTAGCTCTCATTCTTGCCCTTCCTACCTTGTTCTCCAGTTTCAAACTCTGCTGGTGGTTCATGTACCGGTTGTAGTAGTGCAGGTACCGCTGCAGAGCAGCCCTCGACCTCTCCTGGGCGTCCCTGGCCTTCTTCGCGTTTGAATCATCGAATCTAAAAAAGGAATGCTTCAAACAGAAGGGAATACCTGTTGCAATTGTACCAAGCGCTGCCGTGGGGTTCCCAAGGCCCGAGGCACATCCAGCAGAACTCCATGCGACACGCAGTGTTCTTGCACGTCATGTGGTTGCACCCTCCGTCCTTCTCAATCGTCACCTAATCAATCGATAACTCTGGATTGCGTTTTGATCTACCTGGCACTTGGGACATTCCTTCGTGTTGGCGCTGATCCAGTTGCTCGTCTCGCTGTCGTCCGTGCACTTTTTGATCCACAATTTGAGGAGACGGCAGTTGACTGGCTCGTGCCACTCGTAAGCACAGCCGAAGCAGAACTTGGTGGTACAGGAGCACACGACGGGACGGGGCTCCGCGTGGGAAACCTTAAAACTTCTTAAGAAGACACCAAAACCCTTCTAACCTTGACGGCTTTGCCGCAATCAGTTCCCGGGCACCACTTGATCAGCCTATTCGATTCCACAAAGCTGTTGGTCATCAGACGACGGTACGACTTCTTTATATCCTCGTTTTTCACGTAGGACAGGACCTAAACGAGGTTTAGATAACAAAACTAGGCTAGAATGCCTTTTCGTCCTCGATGAGCAGAGTGCAGCCGTTCTGTATGCACTGGATGTCGGCCGTATTGTCGAATTTAATCTAAAAGGATTCGAGTATTTTGGCATTTCCTCCGTTTTACCTTGGTAGTGAGGTACATTTCCCAGCAGTTGGCACAGACCCAGTGGTAGCAGAGGAGTCCTCCAAGGGGCGACCGCTCGCAACAAACGGGGCATTCGCCAGTGCTGCACTCGGGCAGCGGGGCCGGTTTGCTGGGAATCACCTGTGCCGTCCGCAGAAACAACTCCGTGTCGGGATTTTCGTAATACCTGATAAAAGAATATAAGCTGAAAAGAGACAAATCTCACCTTTCCAGGAGGCTTTCCTTGTTCCAGTTGTACTTGTTGAGAAGAATCCGGCACATTCCAGGAGCAATACGCAGAATGAGGGCTACGGAACTTATGGCGTCGTTCATGTCCCGATCCAAGTCTTCCAACGTCATGACCTAACGAGGAGAAATGAGAGAAAATGGAGATATCTCACTTTGCAGTCCATGACAGCCGTCTCCTTCCCATTGCTGTTCGACGATTCTCCCTGCTCCTCCATTTCTATCCCGTCGTCCTCGCTGATCCCCTAAAACTGAGGTTGATAAAAGGCATGACACGGTGCGTCCCTGGTGGAAATAGCTAGAATCGAGGTCGGTCACGGTGCGGTCATAGCAGGAGGACTGGGTTTTGATCGTCACGTCGGTCTTCACAAAAGATGACGACGACCGAGTGGGATCCGTCTCCATCACGGAATGACTCGACCGAAGACTGAGATTTGGGACAGAAACACGTTACGGACGCATTATTACGCATATATAACGGGAATTTCTGACCTTACTGAAGTGAGGATATCTGCTCCATGGTTCATTTGGGTCTGCGAGCTTGGAAATTAAGAGAAATGGCCAAACAAGTTCAGGGAAACAACTTGCCGATTAATACAAATAGAAAAAAAACCGAGCCCAGAACTTTTGGAACGAAAATCTGTATAAAAAACGAATTCAAGGGGGTAATTTCGAAAATAAAGAGAATAAACGGACCACATCGTCGGAGGCAGAGTCACTGTAATTGTAATCCTCGTCGTATTCTTCAGCCATTGATGAAAAACCGATTCAATCACTCTAAAAACAAATAAATATCACAAGTGATGGCAACATTTCGAAATGGAGGGCGAACAAGGGGTGGAAATGAGCCAGCCGATCGAATTGATATATTTCCGGCGCGATTCTTTCGATTTTTATAGACCCGAGTCGTAATTACGGTTTTATTACTTATTTTTAAAAATTCACGTGACGAAAACAGGGGAATTGCAAAGCAGCGGGCAGTGCCGGGTTAACGGTCCCACAACGAAGGAACGGCGCCGGCGAATAAACAATGCGCGCAAGTGTTCATATCGGTCACCTCGCCACTTCATTTATGTTTGTCTGATATTGTGATAATCCGTGGGAATACAAATAAACCGACAATTGTATAAGAAGACATAATAGAATAGTTTAATTCGACACCGGAGCTAATACAAGTATACAATCTGACTTAACCCCTACAGAGTACAACATGCGTAATTAGTGGCTGCGATTACTTGGTGACGGCGTGCAGGGCCTTGGCCAAGTACGCGACGTTGTTAGAAGAGATTCCGGCGACGGAGATGCGGCCGTCCTTCGTCAGGTAGATGGAGTGCTCCTTGATAAGCTTCTCGACCTGCAACAGAGTAAATAATTGAGAAAACAAAGAATCTTCGTGCAGATAACACTAAATTCACCAGTTACATTCAAGAGTTAAAAGCAGCTGCCTCCAGACTAGCAATCGCTTGGAAAGAAAAGTCAAACCTGTTGGGGAGAAATTCCGGTGAAGCAGAACATTCCGATCTGCTCGGTAATGTGGTTCCAGTTCCTAGTGGATCCCTCCTGGGCGAGGAGAGATTTCAGCTGTGTGCGCATGGAGATGATGCGGTCGGCCATTCCCTTGACATCGACGAGCCTGAACAATTCGAGACTCCATAAGACTGAGGCCATTGCAGTACCATTGCTTGTTGAGCTCGGGATCGGTGAGAATCTTGGAAACGATACGAGCTCCGTGGATGGCAGGGTTGGAGTACATGGGACGGATGAGAATCTTCAGCTGCGAAGCCACACGGGCAGCTTCCTCAGCATCGGCAGTGATCATGGAGAAGGCACCGGTACGTTCACCTAACATAGCGTAGATTGGAAAAACATGGAATGTCTACCGTAGAGTCCCATGTTCTTGGCATAGGACTGGGTGAAGCAGAGGTTGTGTCCCTGCTCGGCAAAGTACCTCAAAGCGAAGGCATCTCCATCAACATCTCCAGAGGCGAATCCCTGGTAGGCCATGTCGAAGAAGACGAACAGTTCGTTCTTCTTGCAAATCTCGGAAATCTTCTTCCACTGCTCGCGCTGAATGCATCGATTAGTATAAAACGCTACATTAAAGTACCGAGGGGTCAACACCGGTGGGGTTGTGGGCACAGGCATGAAGGAGGATGGCCGATCCCTTGGGAATGGCGGCGATATCAGCAAGGGCTCCAGCTTCGTCGAATCCGCAAGTGTTCTTATCGTAGTAACGATAATTCTTCACGTCCATTCCGACGAACCTGAGGGAAGATTAATAGATTACGGTAAGAGCTTACTTGAAGATGGGAACGTGGTTTCCCCAGGTAGGCGTCGGCTGGTAGATCACCTTGCTGGGTAGATACTTGGTCTGAACAAAAAAGTATGTCAAATTTTAAGGTTACACTACCAGAAACTCAGATCCGATCCTCAGGGCTCCAGTTCCCGAGATGCTCTGCATCGTGGTGATGCGCTTCGACTTGATAACTTCAGAATTGGCGCCCAAGGCCAACTTGGCAGTCAGAGCCGTGTACTCGGGAATTCCTTCAAATAAATTAATTAAAAGCTCTGTAAATATCAACCAGCGATTCCGGCGTATTCGTGGTCCATGTTGGCGGCGATGATCTGCTCCTCGGCTTTCCTCACACTCGGAAGCACAAACGGCTTGCCCTGAATCCCAAATCAGATCCTATATTCCATTATAACTGACCTGGTCGTCACGGTAAGCCCCGACTCCGAGGTTCATTTTGCTGGGGTTCTTGTCGGCCTTGAACGCCTCGGTTACGCCAAGGATGGCATCGGGAGGTCCCATCTCCACCTTGGACCACCATGTCCTTAATGAAAATTATGCACAAGGAAGAAAAAAAACAGACTTGGTGCGAACGGAAGTCCTGAGAACACTCGACACGACGCTCATCACTGGGCTGAAAATACAACAGATTTCTCGAAAACAGTGGTAAGTGAATAGGAAGAGTGGGGTCATGCGATAAGGCGAGAATAGAACATAGCGCGATGGCATAAACCGAACAACAGAATGAGCCATCGACCAGCGCCTGGCGGTCACGTAAGCAGCTGTTTGCGCAATGCGGAACAGCAGTTGCCCCAGGACGTGAAAAACTTCAAGCGCTGCTTGTTTAGGTTTACAAGTAAATAATACAAAGATGGAAATTATGGATTTAGTAGAAAAGGGAAGCTGAAGAAAACTCGAGCATTGTAACCAAAACCGAGAAACCCTGCGTGATCCCATAATGAATTGGCGGCTCTTTGCGATAAAAGAATAAGTCAACCACAACCGAATCGACGAACTAGCGCGCCCGGTAGGGGTGAAAAACCGGTCCACTCATCCAAACACGTAAACTCCCCTAATTTGTATAGGGAAAAATAGTTAACAGATAATTGTACCTTGTAAACAAGGTACACAATTATAATAACCAAATTACCAGTACTACCCCCAGAATCTAACCCTATTGATGCAGTGAACAAAAAAAACAGAAGTGAATTCCACTCGGTGGTGATTCCACGACGAGAGCAACGCAACTCTACATAGAACTCTACATAGGCGACAGGAAATGTCAGGAAGCATCGGAAGTTGAGAACAGGAACCGATACGAACTCAGTAATAGATCCAAGTTACTCGTAAATACTCGAGTGCATTCCACCAGTGTACCCTTGAACTAATGCAAATAAGGTAGTGACAGAATTGATAATTGTGGGGTAGCTTTAGTGCAGCGAACTTGCGGTTCGTTGCTTTACTGTTTATTCCTTTGATTCCTTTGAATTTCATTTTTCGTAGTTGAATCATATTACGCATGTCGCTTAAACACACTAGCACGCAATAGCGCAAAGAAACGAATTGAGCAAATAAACAAGCAACCGCCCACCCGTTTGAAAGGATACGCAATCACGTACGATATCCACACTGCGGCGCAAAACGCGCGAAAGACGAAACTTTTAAAAATTGATAATTTTTGTTGTTGTTCCATCGCCCACAATTTCGATTTTAATATTGTCCCCCACGATTCACTTGAAAATTTTTTTTTGCATTTAAGTTAAACATTTTCTATTAAGAATGGACAGCGACGATGAGCGAAACGATTTCTTCGGAAACGACTACTTTGACGACGAACCCACAATATCCGAAGAGGCGGAAGAAGGTTAATCGGCTAGTAGTAACTCACTGTGATAATTTAGTTCCGTCGGATGAACAGGTTCTGAAGAGAGTGTTGGAGAAGGAAAACGACGGACCCGCGAGGAAAAAAATCGTGAGGAATCCACAGCCGAAGCTGAACGAAGCCACCATCACCGGACCTAAGGTTGACATTCTTTAGTCTTCTCTATTTCGCATTTTAGGGAATTAAGTCTTTGGTTTCATCGTTCAGAGGGTACAAGCCAGATATCTCCAAAGACCCGGTAAATCGCCCCTGTTCACTAACCAATAAGTGTTTAGTACCAAAATCTGGACGTTCTTCTGAAAAAGTACGAGAACTGGAGCCACGTCCTGTTTCCGAAATTGAAATTTGACGACGTGATCAGCAGATGTGAAACCCTCGGGACAAAGGCCCGCGTCAAGGTTCGTTTGTTATTTAAGTATTGCAAAACTAGATTGTTTAAGGTGTATTTGAACAAAGTGAGGCTGGACATGCCACTTGACGAGGAGGATATTGACCTGTCCAGGTCCCGTGCAGGGGAGATCATCACGACGGACAACAATGAGGAGGGGGTGATAACAACCAGGGATGAAAGCGATGACGATGCATACTACGATCCCTTCGAGACCAAAAACGAAACCAAAGGTAGGCTTTGAACAGACTCATAAAATGTTAACTTTCAGATGAAGGTGCCGTATTTGATACTAAGAAAACTACTACCCACATTGAAGAGGTTAGTTTTATTTGACTTTAATTGTGTATTTTGGAATTGACAGGACGACATGGATATGATGCAGCAGGAAATGCTGGAGGCCGAGGACGCGGCTCGGAGACAGTTTGAGATGGACGCTGACGAGATGATGGCTGATTTTGACTACTGAACGATTGCACACAATAAAATCATTGCCGATTATCGTTGTTCATTGTTCATCGGGAGAAAAGATGATTGCCAATTCTTGAAAACGTTTCCAGTAGGATTTGTGTGCACAAATTAATAGGTTACAAACGTCCCTGCACTATGCCCGAAAGGTACACCGTGTCCCTCACTGTCTCCTAGTTTCATTATGCAGGGGCGGTAAACACGCGACTCGAAAAATCACGGTCGAGGACTAAAACGATCCGCATATGTGAATTCAAGGTGTCGCTCTATTAAAACCGACGGTCTTTCGGTGACATCCGGCAATGAGAACTTCACTGAAAAATTAGTGTCGCCTGCAATTTAGCTTATTCTGGATCGCAAATCACCCTGCGTAAGAAATGATTTCCGTGGCGTCCCGCACGTACGTTCCACTTCGTTACGCCTTGTCCTACAAAATCCCCCTTGCGGAGTCACAATTTTAGTTCGCCATGTTGAGCCTCGTCGCTCTGCTCACTTTCTTCGTCCTCCTTGGCTCTTGGTGGTATATTCGCAAGACCCTGGCCCCGCCACCCGCTCTGCCTACCCATCAAGAGGAAACTGATGAAGAATCCGATGAAGAAGGTGGACCCATTCTGACCGGTGTTCTCTGGACGTTCGCAAAGCCGATATACGTGGAAAATCAAAGGCTATCCGGATTCATTTGCAACTCTTGTCCATTCCGTTACAACGACCCAAACAAGAGGTAGGTTATCCTATGATTCTATGATAAGAATGTCCCAACAAGTACAACAAAACAAGTCAAAGGTATTATAGAATGAACTATTTTTTTTAGATTTTCTTCCGGCTATATGGTAAATCATCTCTCAAAGTGCCCTGAAAGTCTTCGGAATGAGGAACTGCGCAGACTGATCGACTCCAAAAAACAAAAGCGCAAGGAATCCGCAATACAGAAAAAGCAGAAGCAGAGGGCCACAAAAGACGGCCACAACCTCCAGGAGGCGGCGACAACGGACGGACAGAACAGAAAGAAAGATGCGGACACCTCACCGGTCTACGAAGAAGTCTCCAATAATCCGCTGATCGAAAAGACTATGTCCGATGAGGATGTTTTTGAAACATACGACTAATAAATAAAGCGATGAAATGGGAAATCAAATTTTGTTGTTTTTCCTTAATATTCCATTGGTTTTCTCTTGAAAGTTTGCGTGTTTTCTCTAGATATTCCGCTGGTATTCTCCTGAGATTTCGCTAGGGTTCTCTTGAATTTGTGTGTGTGTGTGTGTGTGTG
>LNBV01001431.1:0-27621 GCA_001513535.1 Oscheius sp. TEL-2014 | reverse complement strand
TTTTTCGACATACAAGTCTACGTTAAAAATATATGTGGGAAAAATTATGTTTAAAAAAATTTCTACCATTGTTTCTTCAAAATCTTGTATTGATATTTTTATCATTGTGGATATAGAAATACCACTAGTTTGGTTAGGACAAACGTGACTTTGGTGAACCAAGCCTTTTAAGGTTTTTTTTAAAAGCAACCCCCAAAATCAAACCTCCTCATTTTTAAACTATCATTTAAACCGAACTCTTGTGTCAACATTTTTAATTTTGTTGCAGAATTCGATGTTTTCATTATTTTTATTGGCTTTACAGTGGAAAAATTTGAAGACGTTTTTGAAAACATCCGTGAACCTGAATTACTAATGTCCCAGTTTTTCGTTGTGAGAAAAAACTATGCAACAGGATTAGATTTTTTGATGATTTTTGCTGTTTCGCTTGTTGATAAAAACTACCTACAGTTTCAAAACCAAAACAATTGAGATTTGAAAAATTCCCTAAAAAGTGTTACAGGGGCATTTTGACTTTTGAAGGTTACCGTACCCCTTACACTCTAGTGCGTGTAAAACATAAACAGCTCTTAGCTTTAGCTAAGTCAACTTTCAATCTTCAAACACGGAAGTTACATTAAACAAGGAAAACTGAAATGCAACTGCAACTTTTCAGCACAGAATTCTCTGTTTTGCGTTCTCATATCCGCGGATGAAGAACATCACCCTTGCGTTGTGGTTATACGACCTACTTTCCTATTCTCACAACGACGTCACATGCCGCGAACTACCCTTGAAGCTATGTTTAGAAGAATTACACCTAGTAGGTCCTTTATAAGCTAGTTAACTTTCAAAAACAGTTGAGCTTATGTCCTATTGCCCTCTACTGGTCTCAGTTTATTGGGGACACACGTGTCGAAATGTATTGCGCATCCCCGGGGAGTGTTAGCCATAAGTTCCCAATTACTCAGCTCTCCCAATTGAGTTCGCACACCCCGCGCACTTCCACGGGTGACAATCTTGACTACCTGGCACCCGAAACGGACGCCTCGAAAAGTTGCCAAGTTCTGGATGTTGCGTGATCCGACGCTCTCAGATTTACGCAAATATCGCGTTTGAGCCAGAATTTTTATCTTACTTTGACACGAGACGGTCTGGATTTCTTAAAGTGTCAACAGTAGTTTCCAAAGGAAAAGTACGATTGCTAATTTTGGATGTCGTCTGAAGCTGTCATTTTAAAAATCACAAAATAAACATAATCAAATCATTGGCATGATAATCACAGTCATCACTTTGAGCTCTTTAGCGACCGAATTAGTACCAAACCTCTAAACTCTCGGAACCTCTAACTATTTTTTAATTCAGAAAAGAAAAACCTTTTTCAGCCTCACCATGCTTAGTATTCATTGTATTCTATAAAATTTTAGTTCTACTCGTTTTCTGAATAAAAGCTAATGCAAACTTTTGTCCACAACAACTCAACAATTCTACATTTTGATTCACAATAACAACTTTAGTATTTTTCCGTTTTTTTTAACCCATATTTTTGTGTAAAATGATGTTGTCGTGTCCTTTTTCATTGTTTGGTGGAAATTCAAGGTATACGTGAATTTTATTAGTGAATCAAACAACGTTCAGATTTGTTATGCCTTGTGCTTCGCCTAAGACGCAGTTGAGCAAACTCATAGGGTAACAAGACAAACTCAATAAATATCCTCTGCCAAACATTTTCGCTGAGGACATCGACACGGGATTCCCGGAAACTTTGCTTTATTGATTCACAGCTTTAAGTGTCAACTTTATACGAATTTAAACCAACAAAAATGATGTTTATTCTTAAGTAGTCACGCAACTAATCTTTTTGTGACATACGATGTACTAGCAACGTTGTGTTATATAACATAGTTAATGGGGTTGTTAATCTTGGTCTTTCCATCTTCTGAAACCGTCATATCTTTTTCTAGATTCCGGAAAAAGGTTAAAAGAATAAAGCGAGGATTTTTCTTCACTACGTCAGAAAAAATACCAAAAATCCAATGGAACACACGCGGAACACTTTTTCAATGCAATATCAAAACATTTTTGTTGAGAGAAACCATTTGTAATCTTCCTTGGTTTTTTCATTCTCTCATGAAAAAAGTCTTTATTGCGTAGTTTTTTATTGTTCTAGAATCAAAGTCAAGCATAAAATTCGCTTTGTTGTTTTAAAATTTTGATAAAAAATCTTTTGTTCCACATTGTGCCTTTTGATTTAAAGTTCGTTTTGTGAGGTACTGTTTGTCACAAAGGGCCCATTGAAATATTAATTAACGTACAATTCATGTTGTTTTTATTTTCCAAAGCGGAAAGGACATGATAATACGGGAAACGTCCTCACGTCCATCATTCGGTAATTTCGGCTGTCAGAGGTCGCAAAACATGCGTGGAATATTAATTCATTGGCCAGACCAGCCTTGATCTTTGACTGGGAAACCCGGATAGAAAGATATAAACACATTAGAACTAATGTTCGAAATTAGTTGGAATGACCAATTGGATGAGTGAAACTATAAATTATGTATAACAAAACACGCATGAAAGATGTGTTAATTGGTTCATTGAAAGTCTGACGTAAATGGAAGTAATATATCATTCACAACCGTAGTTCCAAACAATTTATATTTACTAGTGACAACCCTTAGAACCAAGAGAAGGAAGAGTTTTGTACATATTATGACCCTGAAATACACCGTTGAAATCACAAAAAATATTAACATTTCCCTGTTGGCAAGAACTTTAGTCGCGTTTTTTTATCCCGATGATTTACCGTTTATACAGCTTTACAACATTATCGATAATTTTAATCGCTAAGTTTGAAACGAATTTTGTAGCATTTAAAAGGTTTTTCAATTTAATTTTTTATATAGTCTGTCCTTGATCAATCAAAACTTCTAGAATTGTCTGCATTCGTTTTATAAGGAAGAGTGTGATTTATCATTTTGGATAACTTTACAGTGTTTTTTTGTAAATATATATAGTTTCATTTGGTGGTGTCAAACTACATCGTGTATGCCTATAATTTATTTTAATTTATTCCTTTAACCTGTAAGCAACTTCGCCTTACAAGCATATTGTTAAGTTTTGAATATATTTTCTCAGTGATACTTTCTATAAGTATATATTCTTTTTCGAATTGAAATGCAAGGTTGACTTTTCCGTCTTGAATTCTTCTTCGGGTGTCTATATCCTTCTTGCCTCGAACAATCCACATATCTTTTAACCCCCGTTTGCAAAGAATAACTTCTGTTTCAAACTTTGTTTTGCCACTATTTGATGTATCACTAGCAGTGGGGGTGTAAAGTGTTCGCCAACAAATATCTCTTCAGGCCCGTGCACTCAATAGTACAATTCTCTCTTGAAAAAACTTTCTGGAGCACTTTTATCACACTATTTGCTTAATTGCTCGGTTAATCCACTTTCCATTTCACTGATTCACATGAATATCCTGTGCCGGTTAATTACTGAGATCCAACCAGTTCATCCTACTGTAGGTAGAGAACGGAAATTAAATCATAATTATCTCTCCGTACTCTGCGATTGATGTGTGGTTTGCTTCCTACTGGAGATAGGTGCCTCGTGTAAACGAGTTGTTTTCGTAAAGAGTTTCATCCAAATTAACACCGCTCTTCATTCATATGGCAGTCCTTTCCGTCACGCACCGTCTAAGACATAGGACACTTGGCCAGACTCCAATTTCGCGTCAAGTTTCTAACTTAAGGCTGGCTTGTTTTCCACGCACCACAGTTTATATTTATCTTTATATTGTCCAAACTGTTTCTTCTGTAAGTTTCGAAACTCTAAAATGTTTCGATTCTTAAAAATAAAGCAAAAAGATATTACCATGCCAAGGAATATTTTTAATTGTCGGTCTGGTCTCCAAATTTAGCGTTGTTTTGCAACCCTATTCTTAATTTTGATTCCAATCAACTACCGGGGTTCTTAATTAACGTCAAACTGTCACAATAACATCTATCATTACTGGAAACCCTATGTAGCTTAAAGCTACAGCATTCTATGACGTGATCCAAAAGCTAGTCTTTGATACCAAAGAAGGCCCAATAAAGCTCCAGTGCAAATAGATTTCATGCTTGGTTTAAGTAGAGACCAACTTGTACTGGTCGCAGGCTGGGTTGCATGTATTGACCAACATTTGAGTCTTCTTACTTTTGAAGGTACAACTTTTCGTTTCAATGTGATGTTTGAAGCTGCTTCCAAAACCATAGAGAGAACAGTTGCCCTAAAATCCCGTTTTTCGCCCATTTTAACTATTCCAAGAGTTCCATTAAACCGTTCTATTTTTAAAACACCGACGTCTTTCCATTAGGACGTGTTGTGATATTCTAGACCCTTTTAGCTCGCAGATCCGAGCATTTGGATCAACTATTTTGAAGAAGGTTTGATTTCAAATGGGAATACCAAGCTCATTTGCAGAGTTTGCTGTATTTTTAGAAGGAAATAAAAATAACGAAATCATTGCACCAATCAGGGTCATTTTGCACCAATTGAAGATAATATTAACCAGATCGACCTTCAAAAACTGACAAAATCACATCACTTTACTTCCTGTAGATAATATTCTTGTGCCAATGGTTGTGGTTCTTGACTAAGGTGGATTATCAAAGTACAAAAAATTTCCAAAATAGCAATCAACTATATTTACAATAACAACAATTACACTACAGTATTAACTTCCCAAGTCAAATATTTCCTTTGTTTTCTGAGCGTTGATGTACGCCCTTCTTTTCCATATAATCAGTATTGATGGTAGTATTAATACCCATTCACACCCGCAGGCGGAACCAAAAGTGAAGCTCGCGTAGCTTATTTATTTGGCGTTGTGGATCACACGACGAACTCTAATTGCCCGCTTCCTCATTTCGATAGTTCCCGGTTCAAAGACTACTTATTCGCTTGTTTCTGGTATCTGGCAGGAAAATTTGCATTTCAATACCTGTTTGCAAAACCAAACAGTAGAGAGCACCAGTTTTCCCCCTTTTCCAAAAAAAACTTTAGGGCAACATTGTACTTCTCAACTATTCATAGTCGTCTTTAGATAGCCACGGCATCAGAATGATGTTCCCTAAAACGGAGTTCCTTACTTTTGTTTAGTTGAACATTGTACTTTTAAATATGGAAACACCTCAAGAAATTGGAAATACAACCCTTCTGGTTCCCTGTTGTTTGTATTTATTGCTGTCGTTACGTCTATGCCTAAGACGTCATTTTGTTGTGGGTTTTCTGGAATAGGCCGAACAAAAGAAAGATCTCAAGCCGAGAACTGGGAAAAACGTAACGTTTTTCTCGCTTTCAAGTTATCGTTAACCGTTCTTAACGATCTCTAAATCTGCATTGCTTGTTTCAAAAACCCATAGCTAAATTTTGTTGCTTAAAGCAAACCCCGATTCAAACACGCACAGAAAATCCACTTTTCAGTATATTGTAGATTGTGTCTTTTTGCAAACAAATTTCAGCTCCATTGGCTGCTTCACCTGAAACATGTAGAAAAGTGTTTTGCTAGCTGAAAATGTACGGTTGAATTCGAACTCGCACTCTGAGGGCACAAAGAGAGGTCTCACGTGAGAGAATCATCCGGAAATAATTGCCTTCTTTCTCTGATAGTGATCCAGCAATTTCCTGTACTTTTATCAGAGGAGCGATCTTGTTCTCATTTAAAAGAAATCTTTGATTCAAACAGTAATTGCGAGTTTCTTCGGTGCTGATCTCCTAATCGGCACGATTGAGTTACTTCAAGACAACTTGTTATCTTTTCTTTACTTGTATTTTTACAATAAAAGACATTAAACTTTAACAAATAAATTCTAAACACAAACAAACAAATTATTGTACAGTAGCAAATCATTAGATTATTTTAATAACAGGAGTTTCACGACTTCTAAACTTGTTTGGAATCCTTATAAGCAACAAAATCGATTTTGGTTTGCATTGTTTTCAGCGTGTCAAGGGTACTGCAACAAAATTGAAAAACTTTTCTTTACGATGTTTAAAAAAAAGTTTTTTGTGAGCTTAAAAAAACCCCAATAAAGATATTAGAGATCGAAAAACCGAAAGGCTTCATATATAAGTGGATACTTTGGATGATAAGAATTATGTAACTTCTTGGCTTCAGTGTTCCCAGTTTACTCGTTGGCTTCTTTTACTTTTATTTTGCTGCTATTTTGAATGTATTGCTGCAGCTTAAACCTGGCCTTCTTTTTTTGCGTATCATGTTTACGTGACTTATTCACTGCATCTTCTAAGGAGGTGCTATGTAGCTGTCAAATTGCTGCATAATTGTTTTCACTTGCCATTTGTGAAAGGGTAGACGCTCTTTTAGGTAACGAAGTGTCTAGGCGACATGTCCATATTTAGCACTCCATTCAGCCTTCAGAAGAAGTCATGTTTTTCTAAGCAAAAGGTCGTGCTTTGTTCAGATCATATTCATGCAGCTCAAAAATCCCCCAACTGTTGGTCGAAAGTGCGCACTTTCTTGTTTTATCAGCTTTCGTTATTTTCATGAAGGATCCAGCCGCAGTTGCCATTTTTCAACTCTTCTCAGGTGTTGACCGCGTCACCTGTCATGGACGCCTGCATAATAAACGGCTACACCAAGTCCAAGCGATGTTTAAGCTACCTATCGGACTATTTGCACTTTCTAGAGATATATTGTGGCAAAATTGTTTTGATCCGTTTGATTCCCGCCGGCGATCGACCGCCATGCCTCTCATTTCCTGCCAATCGTCCGTCCTTCCGACAATTCCCAGAACAGGGCAGTCCAACCCTTCTGCTTCTTCGTAGAATATGGCTTTCTTTTGAAATTTCCATTTAATGAGAATTAGTCAATTCAAAAGAAGTGTTATGTAGTCGTCTACATGTTGTCTACTACATACAAAACAACATTTATACTATGTTGTTCTTAGCATCACCCTAAAAACTTTTTTTTGGAATTGGCCTGTCCCATCGTGTTTTTCTATTTTGCCTTCACCGTATTCAATACACGTTAACAAATCTCGTGGCTTTTTTTTGAGACACAACAAACTATGTCGCCATTCATGGTAGACATTCTGTGAACTTAGTTTGCCCAACAACTAAGTCGAATTTTTTTAAAAGCCGAATTGTGTTTTTTTAGCTTTCCTTTTTATTAAAAACAGGAAAAACAAATTTCTCGAAATTTTCATCTCCACCCGGCTCAAAGTAATTGAATGTTGACCCGGTCCCTATGCTGTTTTCGGCCGCTTGTGCTTCAAGGGCAAACGAAGATGTTCTCTGCCGGAGGCGATACTAAATCTGCAATTAGGGCGATCGGCGACGCTTCCACAATCTCGCCCCACCCGCCGAGTCAGCGTTGTTGATTTCCTGCCTGAAATCTGAGCAATTCGGTGTTTACGCAAAGGTAAGTTGGCGCCACTTACTAGTCCTTTCCTCTCACGTGAGAGCAGCTAAGGTTTCACCTCATCTAATTTTTCCTCGCCTTTGTATTTTCTTTGTATTTTTTTAAATCAAAATTGTAAATCTTTGCTAGCAGAACCTTAATAGTCATTGTAACAGTGAACACAATGAAACATAATACGTCTACTGTGTTTACCTTAATTTGTTGAAAATTAAATTAAATTACAAAATTAGCAGAATTTCCTGTTGGCTCAAGCTCGACATGTGGGTGTGCGTATTTAGTAATAAATAAATTATAGTTATGCCTCAACACACTCACCCATAAAGTTCCGCTTCAAAACATTACCCTTAGCAAACTTCCAAGCAGTCCCAACAACTTGTAACTTGGATAGCTTTCTTAAACCAATTGTTCTGTAGTGTTTTGTTTCTATAAGGTAACTTTTAAGGAGGAAAACAGCAACTAAAGCAAAATGTTGTTTCGCTAAGGTGTTTTGGGGTTCATGAGGTTTTCGAGCATTAGGGAAAACCCATTAACCGGGGTTGTAAATTTTGAAAAAAGAAAGGCATACCAAATTGACTTTGATTGAAACACGTAAAAGTTTGAACTGGGAAAACGATCTTGGTGTGGTACTGTTACCCATTCTTATGTGCCAGACATCAAGTTACCCTTGTTCTGACTTTTAACTGTAATTATTTGTACATTTCTAAAATTCATTGAACTTTCAGTCAGCATCGTGTCAAACCGTCATTTAACCAAATCAAACAGTGCAGTGGATCGCATGGTTACAAAACATCAACCTTACCAAAAAACAAACAGCATTCGTCTTTGAGCA
The DNA here is from genome assembly GCA_001513535.1 of Oscheius sp. TEL-2014. Taxonomy (NCBI): domain Eukaryota; kingdom Metazoa; phylum Nematoda; class Chromadorea; order Rhabditida; family Rhabditidae; genus Oscheius; species Oscheius sp. TEL-2014. The sequence continues at coordinate 19,384 of LNBV01001431.1, read as the reverse complement.
CGCCCATTGGCTTACGTAGACCAGGTCTTCCGTGTCACTGCGATTCGCTCTCCCCCAGACCCAAAACCACCAGAAAGCCGCATTACCGTCTGTTAATTATCGTGTTTTCGACGCCAGGAGAATGCAATTCATTGCTTTGCTAGCGATTGCATACTGCCACAGACGGCGATTGTGACCGTGTTCCGGCTATAGACTTCCCGTGGAAAGTTTTCCCAACACAAACATGTTGTTGTTCTGCTCGATCCCAAAACCGCCTATGTAAATATGGGCGTGATTTTTAGCAGTCCCCTTGCTTAACGCACAATTTTTCGCTCCATAAATATTTGAAATGCTTAAGCACACACAAGCAAAATGAAAATAAATTATTGTCTAAAGCGACCGTCAGAGGGCTTTTCGAAACGCAAGTGGGCCTTTTGCAAATCGATTCGTTCCAATTATAATGATTATCTCCAACACCGCTCCAAGCAACGGTTTTTTCACAGAATAGCTGCCAAGTCCTCTAGCATATGATTTTAATGAGTGCGCTAAACACCCAGATGCTTCTTTTAAGTCGGTTTATCGACTGTGATCCCAAAACACGAAAATATATATACACCCTCACAGTTTTTCTTACAGCTCTTTGGAATACAGTGACACAAATTTGTGAATTTTGTAAGTTCAACGTATAAGTTTTGGAATCACAGTCAATAAGGGTTTAGCGCACTCATTGAAATCATATGCTAATGAGGACTTGGCAGCTATTCTGTGAAAAAAACCGTTGCTTGGAGCGAAAACCTTGGCTTTCTGCAATTGGAGAAAGCTCTTTTACTTTTTTCGCACGTCTTACTGGAAAATAAACGCAGTGGAAAAGCATAATTTGAAATCTAAAACAAGAATTAGTCACACCAAAACTTCAACATTAGTAACTGTTTATTATATTGTTATCCTTTCAGAGTGTATTTCGTCAGCTCCACCGTAGATTATTAGTCCAATTGATGCCTAAGCCTGTCATAACATGACTGACAACTAGTCCCCCCGAAGTGTGAACTTGGGTCTCATTGCTTGCCAGATCACGTTTCCATGGTTTGCACAAAGTTTTTTTCTACAAGTGGCTTTGAATTTCATGACTACTCGGCGGAGAAATCGAATATCCAAAGTTTAAACTTTGAACAAATTAGTCGCGTTTAAGAAAAAAACTTCATCCATTAAATGCAAAAGCAAACTTATCAGTGACGAAATCAATGGCTGCGTAACCAAGTATTATCAAAACGTAGACTTCAAGAAAATTTCAATAAAAGTTGTTTACATATTTCAATGCGGGTTACGGTTGCAATCCTTGGTTCGCCGCATCTTGACACTTATTGCCGGACGGGTAAAATTTTAACGGAGGGTTATTTTCAGCATGACTTTTTTTTTTAGCAAGTATGTGTAAATTTCAATTTTACTTCCATGGATTGTTATGCAATTTAATTCAACGTGTGAAAAGGTCACTCGCAGTTCATCATAGCATTCATATGGCACTTCGTTGTCACCATTGAATAAACTTATAGTGTTACAAGGCAAACTTATTCAAGCATACACACTTTAAGGCTGACAAATAACATTGTTAAACGCGTAGTTGCCATTAAATGCCCTTGTTTGCTTCCTAATTTGTGGTTTGAGTACAGTAGTTTCTTTTGGTTAGCCAAATCTCAATCTAGTTTCATACCGCTAGGCGAATTGAATTTAGCAGCCTTCGCCCGCCTCGTTGGCACTCACACCATATGCGGTACGTGTATACGCACGAGTACAAAACCAAATAATCTTCTCGATTGAACACTTTGCGCCTTAGCGAAATCAAGTCACATTTTCGTTTCAGCTTCCTAAAACACCTCTATCCTTTGCCATTTCTATATATGAAGCTCATAGTTTCTCTTTGCTAGCAAAAACGATCTTATTACCCACATTCTTGGAAATCCGAAGAAATACTTTTTGTGAGCTTTGTTAACCTAATGCAATCGTCGCAAGCATCAACGTACGCAAGTACTTGCCTTGTAATATACGCCAGCTGTTTCGAAACCAAAAGTTTAATCGGTAATCTTCCGTAAGAAGCTCGTTTCCTGCCCCAACGAAGATCCTCGCCGACGACATCACTAAGTCTCACTTTCCCACGTTTGTCACGGAAAAGAATGCGCGATTCGGGCCTAAAATAAATTTAAACGTGATGTGTTTCGGTACCCTCAGTTAAAATGTGCACATGCTTCACAGAAAGAGACTTAAAATTTATAGCAATTTTGAGTGAACTTTCTGTTTTTCTTTTGAAATTATTACTGTACCGCACGTTTTTCGATCGGCTACCCCTCCGTTGTTTTTGAGATTCTGTTTCCTTTTTAAATTTATCATCTGGTCGGTTCCACTTCAAATTATAGATACGTTGAAAAATAAGTTAAAAACTATCATTAACGTTGAACCGAAAATGTTAGTGTTTTGGACATTAATGCAAGAATTTAGCGTAGGCGCAGAAACTGGATTCAAAGGACACAACAAAGTCCTCGTTGTGCAAGTTTATTGCATTTTCTCTAATGCAATCACAAATTGATAATTTTTATGAACATCTAGAGAATTCAGTTCGTTCAACCACGGTTTGTTTCATTATTATTTTGTAAAAACATCATACAAAGTAAGCAGCTTTCTTTTAATTCAGTCTATTTATCCCCTTCTAATGAAAAGATTATTTACGATCTCTGATTGGTCCTTGTTTTGTTTTGGTTGCATCTTGTTTTTGTTTATTGAAAATTGCAATCTGGATTAGTTTTTGCTATCTTTTGCGGGATATGTACTCAAAAAAGTTTACTTAGATCTCGTGCAAAACTCCTCCCACTCATTTCGTTTTACTGTTTTGAACGCTCTTTTGAGAAGCTGGAGTACTTTAGTAAATAGGGTTCGTCTTACAAACTACATAAATTCTGCAGCTCTATTAATCTTTGACTAACGGATACATCATTTTTCTTTTTACAACAGGTGCACTTTTACTTGAAACCAATTTTCCAGCTAGGAGACGAATTGTACCGAATTATCGCGGCATACGTGAAAACGCAATTAAAATGTGTTCTCTGATGATTGGGCTGTTGATGCCCTGCTTTCTGGCGTCTATTACTGTAAAATTGACAATAAGCCAATTTCCGACGAGTCAAATTTACTTGTTTATTGGCGTAGTTGATTGACGGCAGGTCTAGTCTTGAGGTTCATACAGCAACCATACCTCCCAAGAAAACCACTCATTTTCATCTTTCAGGCAAAATTTTAATATACCATAATTACGCTGTGTATCTGCTACGCGACCGCAATTTGGCTTCGAATTCAAGTCAAAATAATCATCAAAATTGGTTTGTTTTTCATTTTTTTTCTTTTGAAAGAAAGTGCTTCGTTGGATTTCAAATTCACGTTTTTGGAGAATCCGTTGTTTTCAGTGGTGTGTTTCTGTCGCGTCATTCGTTCAGGAAAAGCGTGGCTACGGCGACTGTGAATAAAAAACTAATTGTTTCTCTAATTGTCAAGATGATATCTTTTATGAAATTGTTCTGTTTAATTGAAAAGATGCATCTGGGAATTTTCTGACGTAAAAAGAGCGTTATCTACGCCGCGTGAAAAACATTTGCGTATAGTCTGACTAAAAAAAGACGTTTTTTTCAGTTTATAGCTCACACCTCTTGAAAAAACTTTAAGGAGCGATCCACACAAAATTTTGTTTTGTTTTTTAACGGGCAGCAAACCAAAATGAAATCATTTATTTTCGGTTTTTTGAAACAGACTCATAACCGATTTTGTATCCTCCTATTCAAAGTTCAAAAACAATGTGACATTTTATGAAGTGCACCGATTTGTGGACTGAAGGTGGAGTACGGTCAAACAATTGTAGTAAACGAGTTTAAATCCACTTTATGTAGCGTTCATTAATCGAAAGTGGTTGAAATGGAACTTGAACTTCCGTTGAATAATTTCCTCCCTTTTTCCACAATCACTTTCACTGCCTCCGCAAGTTGTGTTTTCGTTTGTCATTTTTGTTGACGTTAGTCTGCCACGAGGTTTACTTTGCACCGGGAACCAATGAAAGAGTCAGTGAAAATGCTAAATTGCAGCTGTTCCGAGAAACCTGAACACAGTCATTCAAGCGCCGGGTGCTTTGTTTGCATAATGAAAGAAACAGCGGCAAAGTGGCGAGAATTGTCCTTTAGTTTTTGAACAAATGAGACTTTCATGAATTCAATTTTTGATGAAATCATGTTCACAGACTCTCAGTGAGGGAAAAATTAAAAAGATACGTTAAAGTACCTGTTTACCCGTTTTTCTCTTCAGAAACGATGACGCACAATAATAAGTAATTCATAAAAACTGCTTCCAACAATGAAATATTTGCCATAACCTCGTATAACAAGCGGACAACATTTGGTTACGGATTTTCGCTTATTGGTTTGTTTGACCCTGCGCTACATATGAGAAAATTGGAGATTGCCCTTGTCGCATGATTTTTCCTTAATATGGTTGCAGTTCAGAATACATACTTTGCTTTGTGACCAGAAACCTCTGCGACCTGTTTCCTTTTAGATTTTCTGCATCGTTGTCTCAGTAACCGAAAGGATTAACCTTACTTGCTTCTGTTTTTGCACAAATCAGATTCTGCGAATGCTTGACTAAGCCAAACAGTGGCTATCTATGACGATCCTCGGAACATCTAGCATATTCGATTAACGTCTTTGGCCTCGCAAAGAGAAGTCGTCTTTCGGCTAAAAACGGATTTTTGTTTTTAAAACAAATTCATAAATATTCCTTGATATCAATCTATTACACTAATACGCTTATAATCAGATTCTCGCACTGAACCAGTTTTAAATTTTTTGCGAACCGAAATCTTCAGATAAACGTAACATTGAAATTAAGTCCGTCGCTTTAAACTCACAGTTTATATCAACCCCAGTGTCTGTTTATAGCCTACTTCCTATAATATTTTCAAATTTGTAAATATTCCTTGATATCAATATAGTTTTTGTAAAAACATTTTATACGTGCCAAAACTCCCAAATGACCGCTTGGGTGCGAAAACCACCAAACTACTAAACATTAGCTGAAAATTATGAAATTGGGAAGTGCGTATTGTTTTTGGACCTTAGGACCAACCAACCTTCTTTCTGTATTAGTGAAAACAGATAGCCTTTGATTTTATAATTTTCGCCAGATTTACAGTAACCCAAGGTAACAAACATATCGTAAACCAGGGGGAAAGGATCAAACTCCAAAAATGCTGCAGTTTACGATTGTATGTCTAGAAAAGTTTTTAAAAAGATTGAAATTTTTCGGAATAATGACAGGAATTCCGCAACTCTCTTTTTAAAAGATTTTCGTTTCTATGATCTATCAGAAGCCTAGTTTGCGAGATAAAGGTTTACCAAAGAGATGCTTGTTGAAAATGACACGTCCTTTTTAAATGTATGGCAGTGTAGGTTGCATCCTACACACTTACTACACAATTAACAAATTGTACCAACTGAATTTCACCAGCGTTTGTTACGAAGCGGCTGATACTGTACATCATTTGGCATGAATACGTTCGATTTACCGTAGACATCATCTACGCAAGTGGGTGTGTCATTTCGAAGTGGATCAATCATAACATTTCCCATTTGATTGCTTTTTTATGCAACAGGTGCTCATGGCGCAATAAAAGCCCTGTGTCTACTTCCATTATCTCCATTCAACGTTTTGCGTATCCCAGTGGACACCCGCGTGTTCATCAAAAGAGCTGTTTTTCTGTCTGTTAAACGAAAGAGCGCTGGGAGCAATTGTCGGCTTTTCACACGAAGGTGATCCTTCAGGGAATAGCGATGTGTTGTAGGCCCCGTGTGTGTTGTCCTTCAGGGGTCATTAATCATCATGCACGCATTGGCGGCTCAGTTTTGGCGCAGGTCTCACGAGCTCACGTTTCGTCGGCTCCTCCCACCCGAATCTCGCTCCTTCCGCCTTTTTGTCTCTCTTTTTTGTGTGACCCCTTGAAACACAAGATTCAAACAGTTCTCAGCTATACAATGAGACTTTGTTCATGTTAATACGCGACTCTGGAGGTCTTAGAGGGTTTTTCAAGGGATTACGTTTATTTGTGTTTAGCTGTCTGCTGGCAATATCTTCGTGGGCGGTATTTTCTAGATTCAGGCGGAAGCCTGTTTTTTCAGAAGCCTCTTTTGTTGTTCATTTTCAATTTCCTAAAACATTCGATTACCTAGGTTCGTAAAAGTCTTTGCTTTGTGGATATATGTCCCGTTACCGTTGGGAAAAGACATCGAGGTTTGGGTGTATCATTCTTGCCTTAGCTTTCGCTTTTCTTAGCGTTTTGTTAAATATGTTGGCCAGTATACTTTATTAAAGAGTATTGATTTGTGTATTTATGTTTACCGTTATAATTTTCCTTCTACTCGGTCAACCAGCCGGACTCCTTCAACCTTACTCCTAAGACTGGGTCAACCAACCGGACCGATGGTTGGTAGCGCGCGTTAAACCTCTAGACCACTAAACCCTCCAACGCAACGCAAAACTTTGAATTCTTGAAGTCCTGGAAGCTGATGTTTTCGGGCATATGCCCATTTGCTTTGTGTAAAAATACACCTACGTTCTATAAAGGACAATAATGGCGTCGATATAGTAAATGTAGTGTGTTTGTTAGGTTTTAGTGCCTTATGGGCCAAGGTTTCAAAAACCTCGCAGTTTACAAGTCATTATTCAGTTTTGAAAAGCCTACTTCGTTCATACTCAGGCGCCTTTTATACGATGAGCTTTCTACGATTTAAAAATCGCTTCGGTCTTTTTCCACATAAAGATTACCATGAGTAAGGACTGAAATAATGTTAATTTGCCTTTAAAAATCTTATCACAAATGACTATGTATATAACAAATATATCAGAACTAAATGCGTCCACTTGTGCCCACCCGTGAGTGGACGGTCTCTCTTGGGATGGCTCGATCTCTTATGCGCAGAGTTTATCGCTTAATAGAGTGCGATTATCTCGCTAGGAACCAGCACAGTAATGAGATTTTCGTTTTTTCTCCTCATATCTCCGTCACCTTCCTCCGCACGTCATTTACAATGCAGAGTCAAGGCTGCGCACTCCTATTAGCTCGATCTTTTCCGGTTCTTCAGAATTTCGAAACAAGCTTCTGCGGGGGATTCGTCATGAATCAGTGCTTGTCCGGCAATTTTACAACAATTTTCCATGACATCAGACAGAAAGAGAAAGAGATAGGCTTTGTCGTTGACCCCTGTGGCAACAGTCCGTCTCTCCTTCTGTTCTAATTGGATGCGTGTTGTGGCTAAGTCGGCATTACCCAGCATTTTCTGGCGTTTCAAACGATGAAAACGAGGCGTTTGCTGATCACCGTCAACAACCTTCATCAAGTATACCAGCAGCCGCGATTTACTGTCGATCTGAGTTTATTTACGCCATATGTAACATTTTTGTGACTAGACGAAATAGTGTCACGGATAGCATTTAACAAAAAGATCCTGTTATTTTATGCTTACCTTTCGAAGTTTCGACCACAAGGAAACAATCTTAGTTGTAAACAATTTTAATTACTCGTGTTCAATTTTGGTTTTTGTTCATATTTTTCTGTCCCTCTCTCCGCTCTATATGTCGGCCTCTCTGGAGTCTCTTTGCTTTAGTTTATCTCTTACAACTTTTCAACAATTCCTTAACAATGTAGACTTGTGACGCGTTCTGCATCACGAGTATTCTTCCCCTATCAACTTCCAGAAATCCCACGACCCCGTTCGCAGCATTCCATTGAACATTCCATCAAAGATCTTCTTTTGCCCTAAGGTTCCTTAATATTCATTCTTCTCTCTCATTTCTTTTATTTCTATGTTAAAGAGAGACGAGAAAGTGGTTGTGTTTCGATTAACTACTGTTTCAACTCAAGATAATCCCTCGGTCTCAGTGTCTGAGCAGAGATCCTATGAAGCTTTGTCTCATATTATGAGTGAACTTCCTCCCCTGGAGACTTGCATGATTCTTCGACAATAACAACCCAATGGGTTCACCTAGATTGGTAGCTATTCTTCAGTTTGGTGTGGCTGGTGTTGACCAAGCTCTTCTCATTAGGGCAAGACTCCTGACCAAGAACATGACGTGGCTCTTCACTTTGAAAGTGTTTTGTTTTGTAAACGGAAGGCAGGCAGACGTTTTGCATTTGCTCTATATCCGAATGAAAAACAGCCCTGATGGTCCCTCTAAGAGACTGAATTGAGGCGGAGCCCCAGACGACCATTGGGTCCAGTCAGATCTCCGTTACAAAGATACACGTGCTTTCGTTAAATCTAATGTTGTTCGAATCGTCTTTCTCATCTTGTCACCATGACCCGCCCATTCGCAGACAGCGTTCCACTATTTCCCTGTCGACTAAGGTCATCTTTGAATCTTGCTTAAGTTCACACGTACACAAGACCACACTTATCGCCTAGCCAATTCTTTGCTCGTACTTTTCGGACAAGCTCCGCTCTCGCGTAACCAGCAATCTCTTGTAATACTAGCTCTTCCATTCTCCTCCGAAGGCCCCGAAGAAATTATAAGACGCTGTCTTTTGTCATATAATTTGTTTTGAAATAAGAATCAAATTAAGCCAAGAGGGGCGTCGTACGATGGCGCTATTTACCCTCAGCGGCAAACATCAACACAAATACCCATTGAATTACCTCGCTCCCTGGAATCTTTTCTTCCCTACCTATTTTAGTTCCGTTTTCTTTTTTAAGCCGAGAAACCTTTGAATGTTGAAATTTTGTTTTCTGATAAAGCGTCTGGTGAAACTGTTCTTTTTTATCCCAAAGTTAATCCGCTAATTCAATTTTCTTTCGTCATTCACGTAAGGTTTGGGTGAGGCACAAATGAAGCCAAATACGAAGGTACAGTAACCAACGAGATCAAATGATCACACCAGATTCTTTGAAAATCACTCATTTTCTTAATGGGCGGAGAAAAACTTAAAGAAAATCTCTTTTTTTTAACTGTCCGATATTATATTTCTTTCATGGTAATGGTAATGTTTCATCGTCCATTACTCACTTGTTTTAACCCTATCTATTCAACTCTTTCAGAGAAACGTTATTTTATAATTGAATAACAATAATTGAGAGGGAGATTTTCCCCAGCTCATTCGGAAACGAAACGTTCGCGATTACAACCAAGCTGGTTACATTAACAGGGACCGCACAAGTGCTAACACACCAATTTGAGTCTTAAGACACATTTTAGTTGAAATGTTGAAGACATAGTATAGTTTTTACCGTTTGGCGTAGACAAGTGGTGCCAGACATCTAATGGCAAGGGACATGAGTAGTCCTCATAATTTAGCAGGGAAGTGCATTCTACGTCATCTCAATTTCATGTTTTGACTACCTAATAACAATTAGACCCATTGATTCTACCCCATTATAAGTGGTTTTAACCAATTGTTCTCTGAACTTTACACCCTCTTGGTACATCTATGGTCAAGAGTAAGTTTTTGGTGGCTTTGGATCAACTTTTGACGTTTACTTGACTGCCTCTGCGACACATGCCTCTTGAAGCTACTAGGAATAATGCATAATACGCGATTTCTCTCTATTCGCGTCTCGCTTACCCCAAAGTTCCAAACAAGCCGTTTAAATTGTCCCCCTCTCCGTCAACTGTCATTCACCGAATTCACGCCGACTACCACGACGGCTGAAAACGCAATAACACGTGGATCTAACAGAAAATACTCGCTTATTCGTTGCTTACCGATCTCTTGCGACGTTTCCAGAAGCACCAAAGGCTCTTTTCCTTTTCTCCTACCCACGTTTGCTTGGGCGTCAGAGATATACGCCGGGAATTGCAACGGATGTGTCATGGAGACTGCCGATTAGCAAAAAATCAGCGTCTTAGGATAAGAGGATTCGGCTCTTTCTTTCCTTTTCTTATCTCATTTGCCACTCTTTTTCAAACTCTTCCGGTTTACATTACAAATTGTTAAATTTGTATTTTCAGGCCATGAACACAATAAATTCATCGTGCCCTGAGGGCGCGATAACGGTAGCCTGCCTCACACTTGGGCAGGCTGTTATTACCATTGCTAGTATGCTCACAGTTATGCTGGTAAGTTTTTTTTACCTTTGAAAATCCATTTTTCGTATAAATGTATCGTGAGTTACGAAACTCGTAATTTCAATTCCAAGCTTTTCAACATTTTAAAATTATCTTTTGTCATTTTTTTGAAACATAAAAAAATTTTCAAGAGATTTGAAATTTGTTTTTTGTTTCTAAAACATACATCAGTTTCCCTCAACATGATGTTTATTTGTTTTTACTGTATTATGGATAATCCGCAAACAACAGATTTTAAAGTCTTCTTTTTTATGGAATCATTAAGACCTAGGGAAATTTTCGCAAAGTGAACAAAACTAAGCACAAAAATTTATTTTGTTTGTAAAAGTTTACTATATAATAATTTATTAGCATCATTTTCGCCTAACTGTTCTATGAGCAATATAATCTACAACTCATGCATATCTAGCGCATAACATTAGAACCATTCACCATTGTTGACCAAATGTTATTTTCCGGCAATGAAAGAGTTTCATTGATTAATAAAAAAAACTACGTTTAAAGAAACATATTTTTGTTTTCAGATTATTGTTCTGGGCAATTTGTTGGTAGTTGTTACGGTATATCGAGATCGAAAACTGCGAGCACAACGTCAGAATTGGCTAATTGTTTCATTAGCTCTCGCAGATCTTTTGGTTGGACTTTTAGTGATGCCTCTTACTTTGATCTACGAGATCATTGGAGAGTGGAAACTAGGTATTTTAGTTTTATTTACTGAAACAATTTATATTCAGGAATGGTTTTATGTGAGATGTGGTTGGCTTTGGACGTTCTCTTCGTCACGGCGTCCATTCTCCATATCTGTGCGATTTCCTTAGATCGCTACTTTTCGGTGACCTCTCCTTTGACCTACCCAGCAAAGCGGACTCCTCGTAGGATGTTCATCTACATAGGTTTGTGTGGGTCTTGTTTTCGCGCGACACCGCCAAGCAGGCGGTTTCCACCTTGTTTTCGCACACGCGATTAGCGGGGAAATGAACCGCAATTGAGTATTTTCGCAATATGAATGGAGGGAATATAGGAGAACAGCAATTAAATTACAACAAATGTGCAATAGCCTATTGGAATCGAGACAAAAACCGCCTGTCGATGAGCGAAATTGCATTAGCGACGTGTCGCTGACGGAGCAAAAGCACATGATTGCTGGAGGTGTTCTTAGTTTTTATGAATGAGAGTTACTAAGACTCGATAAAAATAGGGAATACTCAATTTCTTCTGAAAACCTGACAAGATGTCTGAAAAACGTTGTTTTTGAAAATGTTCAAAAGGTTGCGTTTTCTCGTAGCTTACAAATAGGCAAAAATTTTAAATCTAGCCTGAATTTCCATCTTTCAGGAGTTTCTTGGATCGTCTCGCTTCTTATATGCCTTCCACCAATTTTCGGCTGGAGGCCCGACAGAGAGCCTGGGCAGTGCACAGTCAGCACGGATATTGGTAAGTCGCTTACAAGTTTCAAAACTCGTGAAAGTTTCAAATCCACTTAAATCTTTTGAAAAACAAAAACGCGTTTTTAATCCCACGTCCTCGTTTTCAGGATACGTGTTGTACTCCTCTCTGGGATCATTCTACATCCCTGTGATTATTCTTGTCATCGTCTATGCAAAGATTTACTCGATTACTATTCGTCACTCGAGACAGCGTATGAAAGAACACGCCCGCAGAGACAATACTTTGGCCAAACTCTCGCATAAGTCAAGTGAGTTGCGACAGAGAAACATTGGAACGATCCTTAGTCTCAGGTAGACAATTGGTGGAGTTTGAGATGATGGAGGACAACTCGGACCCGAACTACGAACATTTACCCGTAGACAAAAAGGTAATCGACTTGTCGAAAAACAATTACCACTTCCTCAGGACTCTCTGAGCAACTACCAAGTTCGCAAGATCTCCGATGAAGATAGAAACTCGGAGAAGAAAAAGGTGTCTTTTTCAAACTTTATCTCTTCGGTGAGATTTGGTTGGACCAGGAAATGACGGATGTTTTAGGTAAACTTTGACCTCCATGGGAAGAAGGATTCTCAGAAGAGTGACTGTGGGAACGTGGCAGAGAAGAGGCGACGAAAGCTCAAGGCCAAAGAACGTCAGGCCACGCTCCTCCTGGGAATTATTCTGTCAGCGTTTATTCTTAGCTGGCTGCCCTTCTTTGTAAGTTTCTTAGAATCAAGTGAACTTTTACTGGTGACAAAGTTCAAACCAAACAGAGCAAAACAATGTGATTGAAGAGGAAATCCTGTGGGAATGGAAACCCTTCATAAAACTCCATCACTACGTACCGTGAAATTTTTCACCCGCAGTTGAAATGTTTTGCTGTATAGTACTCAATTTTGTGATACACCACAGATATTTGTAATTCTGTCTTTGTTGTGAACTGATAAAATATCCCCAGAAAATGGTTGAAATTGTGATACAAAACATACGCAACGCAATCGCACCCTTCAAAGCACAGCGTCAAAATATAGGAAATTTGGGCCATTTTTCACAAAAATGTCATGAAATTCTTGTAAATGGTCTATGTATTGTTGTGTTCATGTTAAGCGAAAAATATCTTTCAAAAATGCTGCATTTTTTGCTTCCGAAACCCTCCAATGTGAATAACAAATCAAATTCCGCACCAGAAATGCAAAATCAGAAAGTCAAGTTTTCAAAAGAAAAATCTAACTACAAGTTTAATCATGAAAGGGTGGATGTGGGTTTCCCCTGTTCTATAAGGATATTGCGTGGATCTGTGGTTTAAAAATAGTAATATAAATTTCAATATTTCAGGTTATGTACGTGATTGGAGCTTTCGGCTACGAGGCTCCCGCAGTCGTCTTTAAGTTCTTCTTTTGGCTGGGATACTGTAAGTGAATCTCTTCAATCGTTAATTACCCTCGCTTTTCAGGCAATTCCGGTATCAATCCAGTGATCTACACGGTCTTTAATCGAGAGTTCAAACGTGGTCTTTGTCGTCAGCTGCGTAAATTCGAGCGCTATCTCACGCCGTTCTCGGATATCTACAAATGACTATCTCTACGCCTTTCCCATGCTCTATTTGTGCCATTCTCTTCCCTTTCCACTGTTTTCCAGCTTATCCGATTTCCGGGCGCCTTTTACCCTCAGCCTTCTTTCCTTCGTACAGGTCTATACTATGTCATTGTGTTATAAGGAATTATGAACTTTTCCTAATTGAAGTGTTATTCGGGCGTTTAAATGTTTGACCGCCTATTCTTAAGTGAAATCGAAAAACAGCGATGTCAAATTCATTTCGGGACGCATCCAGGCTATCACGCGAAGTGTTTTCGCCGCCCGGTGTGTTCGGAAGGCGAAACACAAACAATAAATGGTCGAAGAAGGGAACAATCAAAGGGAAAGCAATCGAGGCTAGAGGTCTAGCTGGTTGAGGGAACCAGCATTTTTCCTGGCACGGCGCATTTTGCGGTACTTCTTGAAAAAGCCTTGTCGAGTGGGCTGATCGACCGACATCGAATCGCTGGAGCCCTGACCCTGAAACAAATATTACATTACAAACACTTTTCAAAGCAGTAATTCCAATTAACTTTGACTTTCGCATTGGAGAAAATGTACCGTGCGAGGCTCGCATGCGCAATGAATTACTCATGTTCCACCGTGCTACAAAGATGACTTTAATTCCTAATTTGGTTGCGGCACTTTTGTATAAACAACAAATTTCTGGCAAGATACAAGTTATCAAACCGTAAAGGGAACAGTGCTCTGTTTCTTCCAAGTATTGTGACATACGTCACGTGGGAGTAAGTCGGATCATTCAAAGCTTTAGATCGTGTTTTATGCAAATGTTTACCGCTGTGCAAGGTCTATTAATAAGTTGCAGTCGTGCCGCATTCGGGATTTGCATTCATTCAAAATCATGTTCACTGAGGAAGTGGGGACATGGTCAAAGTGATCACTTCGTTTGCAATGCAGTAGAAAGTTACAAACAACATTTGTTCATTTATGGGTCACATTTCTTTTGACTTCTGCTCCTACCTGTGATTTGCGACGACTAATCGCCACTCCTGTCATGGATGAAGATTTCGACCGTGATCTTTCCAGGGGTTGTTGTAGACTCAACGCCTGAATTGCATGTTGTTTACAGTTTCACACTACCCACCTCTTGTGCAGCCCTTGTTGTAACAGGATCAATGAGCATGTACTCCTGAGCCGATCGCTTTGACTCAACAGAATTGCTCGACGAAGAGTGTGTTTTCGTCGGGAGTGCCAAGTCGCAATAGTTAGCAAACGCAGTGCGACGGCTCGTTTCACTCACTGAAAGACAGGTTGCACTCAACTACCGTAGGAAGAAAACAAGAACCTAAGGAGTGCTGGGATGTGCCCTTTTCGTTCCGCTGAGGTAGCAGCAAAGGAGGCGTCGAAGAACGGGCAGTTTGCTCAGAATTGAGAGAGTCTACAGAAGAGGAGGGACGTAGAAGAATCTGAAGTAGTGTTTTCAAACATCAAAGTTGTAATTCCTCACCCTGCTCACATAGGGAGGATCATCACTGGTTGTAGGAGGTAGAAGAGGAGCGGCTTGCCTAGGAGGAGATTTATGTTTCTTTCTAATTGAGATCCGAGACCTTGCATCCGAGCTCAACGACTCGTTTGAGGACCTAAAATGTGGAGTTTGGCTAAACTGCATTTAGTTGATGCAAACCTTGTATAATCCGAATGAGAATTGGAAAGCCTTGAATTTGTGAGCTGCGTGAGAATCTGCCTTCGAGGTCCTGCACTGTCTGCTCTACTGAGAGGGCGAGAAGAAGTGCCTTCCTTATTTTCTTGCTTTCCCATTTCTAATGGGAGTTCCGCATTCACATTCACCTAAACAACATGTTGTTGTGTTTTAAGTGACGACATTAAACACGCGTACTTATTCAAATGCTGACGAGGCAAAATCAAAAGGCTGCGTGACGCGGCTTTTGGCTATGAGGAAGCTACCTCGCACATTGAACACTGACGCGGCTCATATTATGAGGTTTTTGTTAAATCATGAAAGATACTCATTTACTGTTTCCTAAATCTAAGACACATCCAGATAACTGACTTATGAATTGATGTTAGTCTGAAAATAAGTTTTATGTGATTTGGCTTTAAAACTGGTTTCATGTCTGCGTTGAAAACACAAACGGGTACAAAGCTTATTTCGGAGTGAAATCGAGAGAAAAAAAACAACGGTTACCTTGTGGAAAGAAACATTTGACGCTCTTCTGTCGCACATTTTTAGCTTTTCCTGTCCTCTGTTAACGGCGGACGTAATGCCTGAAGCACCCAACCTTACTGAAAGTAGACGTGTCTACCATCGAATCTGTCAGATTTTGGAGGTCTTGGTGGAGGGTCTTTCACTACTGGTTCGACGGGTACTTCTTCTACTTCTGGCTCTTTCTCCTTCGAAGCTTGAGGTTGATACATGTGGGTTGCCCGTTCCCCGTCGTACTTCTAAAAAATACATGAAACGTTAAATAATGGTTTTATCAGCCTTCGGAATCAATTAAGCAACGGAGTATTGAAAACGATGGTTTGACATTTGACATGGCAAAAGACATAAAAACATTTTTAACTGAGTTAAGTGTATGTAAGAAGCAAGGAATAAGTCAAAGCTTGCAATATGTAGAATTCACTATTTTTCAAATGTTCTGAAAAACAGCCTATACTTGAAACGAAACGTTAACTTGAAGTCTATTTTCCAGCACAATACGTGAGTACTAAATTATGTGAACCAACCGTAAAAGACCCTCTAATCTTCCTTCTCGCCAGTATAGCTCCGACACCTCTATTAGGTTTCTTCAACAAAATGACTTCATTCGGTGCCTGGATGAGTCCGGCAGGAGGTTGCTGATTGAAACTGAGCATAGGTTGAGACCTCTGAAAAAGGACAATTGAACGTGCTGTGGCGATCGCGGTCGCTAAATACACTGTCTCCCGTGGGTCGAACAACCATGCCCATTGTGTTTTTACGTCCCCTGTACAACATCACCCACAGTCATTTGGGCGCTGATGCTGATGTTCAGAGGCGGCGGGGCGTCGTCAGTCTCACTTCCGGTCGAACCGCGCGGAAACTAAACAACATTCAACAGTAGTCGCTGTAACAACTCACGTATGAGACAGAGGATGCAAACTGAAGAGCGCCCGTACTAGACGATTTGATGATACTGCGGCGCTGAAAAGTAAAAAAGCATTAGTTTATGATAGATGGCTAAGTTGTTCACAAACAGTCAAAAGCGTTTGCAGTGTTTTCTCAACGAAGGGGTCAAGTAGCAAATCTCGAAGTATGTTTAATGGAAGAAGAAAATTTAAAATGAAAGTGGAGCCATTACTTAAGAAATGGAATACAAAACAGAGCCATCGTTTGAGTCATACATATGAAGTTTCCCAAATTTCCCCAGTTTCCTATTTGTCGGAGATTTTTGACCCAAAATTTTACGCTCTTTGACTGTTTCAATTGGGGCTACGAAGTACAATCATTGATACGGCGATAGGTAAAACTAGTGCACATCGTGTTAATAAATTAGGCTTCTATTTAAAAAAAAACACAGGTAATTCTTCTATAATTTGGCACCCATTGAAGCAGTTGTCATGTGCATGAGTGATGCGATTTTGAAGCTCTAAAAAATAAAACGTAAGTCAAACTTTTTGTTTGATCATGTTATATGTATATCGTTGCAAAAAAAGCGGAAACTGGAGAAGTTGAACAGATTGTTTTAGTCAGTCCCAATGGGTACGATTATGTTAGAGGATAAGGTGGTTTTTACACTGGAAATTAGAAGACGGTTATGACATGCGTTGACAACGCACGCTTCTAGGAGCTACACTGGAATTGAAAAAAAAACCAAAACTCTAAAGAGGCGCCGCCGTGAATGTGTCGAAAAAGACGTAAAGTGCACCTTTATCACCTTGGGGCGGACAACTGAAATCGAATCTGCTCACTTCGTAAATCGAGTATTACAGTGGGCTGTGATTGAATTTCCTCGCAAATTTGATCTCTCATGGAAGCGGTCAACGATTTTTCAGCCGGATCACGAAAGCTCACCTTTGATTTCTTGTTATTATGGTGGAGATCAGATTGAGATTTCATTTTAAAGTTGGAAAAGAACTTCTTGGCTCGCTTCCAGCTCTCCTGCTTGCTTTCGTCGTAGTGAGCTGCTACGAAGTCAGGTACCGAGCGTCCATTGCTAAAGAAAAATGTTTTTATTAAGTACGGGAACCTTGTCGACGGATACACATTATGATTCTGATGATTCACAGAGTTATCCGAACGCCTTCGCACTTTCTCACTCATCATTTGAATGTGCGTCGACTGGGGATAGTCATCGTCATCTATAACTAAACAAAGGAATTACAAAGAACGTATTGCTTACTGTGCGGAACACCACCGGATACTTGAATGTTAACATACTCCGGAGCATGGGTGAGCTTTGGTCGACCAAAGGCTGCTATCTCTGAAAACCGAGTTAAACTATTTTGTAGACAAATCAAACCGTCATAAATAGAATCATTGGGATGGTCGTCATCGAAAGGAAGATTACAGTAGATTGGGCCCTCCGCCGACTTCACAGAGTGCATCGAAAGTTTTGTCGAAAGAACATCGTTTTCTGAAAAGTAATTTGTTCTGCAAATGCTGAGTTCATATCGCTGCAAAATGTTAATTTTAGTAAACCATTTCGTGTTTTTCGGAATGTTTTAAGCACAAATGAGTACCGTTTGCACTGGCTCTCCTGCTGTGACTATTGTGATTGACATAGTTATGATCTATTCCAATGTTCACGTAGTTCACGGATCCAACGTTTCGCAGAATGGGTCCACCATTTGAATGGTACATAGGGGCAGTCGAGTAATAGGCAGCTGCTAAAATACTTCTACAAGATGTATCAAAAACTTTTTACTTGAATTTGATCTGGAAACTGGACGATGAGCGTTGCCCGTCGGACCTTCAGAGACATACCTAAAAGATAATTGGTTTCCTCAAAAAAAGGGACTAACTGTGACTTTGATAACCCTTTTCCGAGTTTTCCAGGGTAGATCCGATTGTTATGAACGGGCTCAGGTGTCCTCATCAGGCTAGCCAACTCTGACATGTTCACAGTTATCTGAGAGGTCTGATCTCCATGAATGGATCTTTTCTTTTCATCCTTTGGAATCCAGTCACCCTCGTACTGTTCACGATTCAGCAATCTTGGTAACGCTCCCTAAACAATGCAAGTTCGGCCAACAGAACTTTTACCTCGATTTTTGCCGCAGCCACACATTTCTTGAGAACGGGACTCTTTGGACATAAGAGGACGACCGCTTCATCGGAGCAGGAAGGATGAACTGTGACAAGGTTCGAGTCATCGAAGTCAACGGCTTCTTTGTTCAGGTCCACGTGAAGAAT
This sequence comes from Oscheius sp. TEL-2014, assembly GCA_001513535.1. Lineage (NCBI taxonomy): Eukaryota > Metazoa > Nematoda > Chromadorea > Rhabditida > Rhabditidae > Oscheius > Oscheius sp. TEL-2014. The sequence goes on along the minus strand of LNBV01001431.1, from coordinate 903 downwards.
TACTTCTTGTGGTCGACCGTAGATGATTCCCATGAAAGATTCCTTAACAAATACATTTACATTTTTAATATTAAGTGGTCTAAAGACCAGACGCTTTGAGCTTCTTAGAGCATAAAAAGATGTATATGGACGAAAATAACACATACCCGAACATGACAGCGGACCTCCTTTAACAACGCATATGTACACTTCCAATTTGATGGAATTCGTTTCAGTTGCATGAAAAAGGAGACAGCTAAACTAGTATTGAAATGCGAACTATAAAAAAGTTACTTTGTCCACAGATGTTCTTCAACCAAGCTTCCCAAACTACAAGGCTTTCTGAGAGATCAAAAGATAGTAGCAAGCAGGCCTCTGTTGTGAGAAGGGACAAAGTGTTTCTCCGTTTCTTGTGCTCGAAACCTGAAAATTTTCGAGTGTTTTCTCGTGTGTCCCCTTGATTCTGAAACCGTCATTCATTTGGATATGCTTATCTTTGCGTGTACTGAATCGGAATGGAAACGGTTCGCGAATTCCAGGCTAATCAATCACGCCTTTCCCGATTCTGTGCTTCCCCGATTTTGTCTGTATATCTGGTAGACAGATGGATGCGCTGAAGAAGGAGCGATACGGGTGTCTTGACAGATTAGACCGTGGTCGCAGCGCCTTCACGGCGCATATCTCATGACGGAAATGGCCACGCTTCATAAGAAAGAACTGGTGAAAAAACTCATTGACACGTTTAATAAGCTGAACAACATAGATCAATATAAAAATGCAAGTTCAGCTGTCACTCAAAAGAACAGCGAACTTTACGAATTTTTTAGCGAAAAGCGTTTTATATTAAAACTAAAGCTTTGACAATTGTGTTCAAGATTATACCAAAACTTGTTGTAATAATTGTTCTACGACAATATTCTACAA
>LNBV01001346.1:0-11544 GCA_001513535.1 Oscheius sp. TEL-2014 | reverse complement strand
CGAAATGTAACGCTTCATAAATTTAATTTTTGGTTTTAGAAAAAAATCGATAATTTTTGTCCCTTAATTCATAAGTTCTTTATTTTTAAACTTTCACAATTTATTCAAAGTCTGGATAAGGTATTCCTATCGTTTCTATTAACCTTATCCTTCATTTTACCTTAGTTAATGTCATTTTATAGTTTTGTAAAGTTTCAATTAGCTATAATTTACCTTAAGGTTCCTTAAGGCCCTTGCGCTGTTAAGAAAAAATTTCTAATGCTAAAGATTTCCTTAAATCATCCTTAAGTTCTTTTTCTTCTGAGGTACTTGTTCTTTAATCCTTAACCTTCATTTTACCTTAGTTAAGGTGCTCTTAATGTTATTTTAACCTTACCTTAAGTTACTCCTTAGTTAACTCTATGTTATCGTTAGGGTAAGTAAGCCTTTCGAATTACCGTTCTTTAAGTTTAAACAGATTCCATTCACGCTAAGCTGAGTTACGTGTATTCTTAGTTAAGGTATGCTAATATAGGGTCACTTTACCTTAACGAACGTTAAGTTACTTCAGTTGTCTTTATGCTAAAAGTAACCTTAACATTAACTTACCTTAAGTTCATTTTGTTTATGCTAATGTAGACCTTGAAGTCCTTACCCTTCACTTACCCTACCTTAACTTGCTAATGTAGCCTTTACTAAGATTCACAGGATGTCAAATTGATTAGCGCAAAGTTAAGTTACGTCTATGCTTAGTTAAGGTATGCTAATTTAGGTTCACTTTATCTTAACGAACGTAAAGTTACTCCAGTTACCTTTATGCTAATCTAATGCTTACCTTAACGTTAACTTACTCTAACTTGATTTTGTTTATGCTAATGTAAACCTTTTTTTTACCACTTACCCTACCTTAAGTTGATTCTGTTTATGCTAATATAAACCCTAATGCCCTTAACATTCACTAACCTTAAGTTAAGTTTAGTGAGATTAGCATAGACCTTCGCGCACTTAACACTTACCTTAACTTTATCTCAGTTATACTAATGTAAACCAAAAAGTCCTTAAAATTCACTTACCCTAAGTTAATTTTAGTTAGCTTAGTATAGACCTTAACCTCCTTAACAATTAATTTAACTTGATCTTAGTTATGCTAATCCAAACTTTGTTTAGTTAGTTTTAAAATAGAAAGTTTTAAAAATAGAAACTTTTCCCTGCCCTTTCCTCTTTGCCATCTCCAATTCCCTCTCTTTGCGAAGAAACCCCCCTTGACAACAAACGTCTCCATTTCAGTGGCCAAAATGAAGATTACGTCTTATAATTTCGGGTACATGCGAAAACAGGCCAGTGCGTGGGATCATTTGCATGGGGAAATGGGGGAAAGTGTTGTGCGGTCGGTTGGTGAAAGGCCACATTTGAAAGAATTCCGAAAAGTAATGCTTCATTTTCAGCCGAGGGACAAGGAGGCGGTCGGAATGGTGGAGACAGAGGCCTAAGAGAAGAAACGGCGTCGGGTTGTGCCGAAGGGTTGTGATCATTATTTATTCGTTTTGTATTCATTTCAGTCTGTTGTTTTATGTTAGCGGTGTATATAAACATTCCTGGATGATGTGTTAAGCGGTGGGAGAAAGAATGAGAGAGATTGAGGCATTGTGAGCAAAGTTATGGACAAAAGAGGCATAATGAGTGAGAGAAGAGGCAGACAGAGGGAGAGGCAGTTAGGGAGACGGAGACATTGCAATCAACGCTATGAGGAAAGAAAGAGTGAGAACAGAGGCATAGAGAGATGAGGAGAAAGAGACAAAGGCAAAGAGAGACATAGAAAAGAGGCAAAGAGAGGTGAGGCGTTGTAGTCAAAGCTATGAGGAAAGAAGGAGTGAGAGAAGAGGCACAGAGAGACAATGAAAAGAGATAGAGGGAATCAAAAGCAGGAAAGGCAAGGAGACATTACAAACAAAGCTATGAGGAAAGGAGGAGTGGTAAAAGAGGCACAGAGACATAATGAAAAGAGATAGAGGAGAAAGAGATAAAAACAAAGGCAAGAAAGAGATGGAGACATTGCAATCAAGGCTGTGAATCAAAGAATAAGCAGTACAGAGACATAAACAAAGGAAAAAGAGACATAAACACTAAAGAAACAAAGAAAAACTCGCAAAAGAGACATTCCTAAGAGGAGAAAGCAAAGAAACGCCTCTTTAGCATGTTCTCCTCCTCCTCTTCTCATAGTTAATGTTTTCTTATTGTTACGCTAAGGATCTCTTAACTTTACCTTAAGTTAATCCTTAGTTAACTTTATAGTATCGTTAGGTTAAGTTAGCCTTTAGATTTGGCTTTGCATTGGTTTAAACAGATTCAAATTCCATTCACGCTAAGCTAAGTTACGTCTATTCTTATTTAAGGTATGCTAATGTAGATTCACTTTACCTTAACAAACGTTAAGTTCCCTAAGTTGTCGTTATGCTAATGCATTGTTGCTAAGTTGTATTGATTCACGCTAAGCTATGTTACGTCTATGCTTAGTTAAGGTATGCTAATATAGAATCACTTTACCTTAATCAACTTAAAGTTACTCTAGAAACCTTTATGCTAATGTATTGCTAAGGTCCTTAACGTTAACATTCCCTATCTTAACTTTGTTTATGCTAATGTAGGCCTTAACTTGATTCGTTAAGGACCTTAACTTAAGGTTCCTCTTCTTCAGCTTCTCCTTCTCCTCCTCTATCTCTTTGTTTTGGTGGAGAGAAATAGAGACAACGAGAGGAGAGAGACGCAGAAAGAGACGCAGAGAGGAGACAAACGTGTGAAGATGAGAGAGCGCAGACAAAGAGATGAACTGGGCGGGGAGACCAAACCAAGATAAAGAAGAAAGCTGAAGCAAGCGGAAAGGGATTGTACAAAGAGGGGTTAAAGAGGAGAAACTTGAAGATGAGAGGAGATGGAAAGAGAGAGATGATGAACACAGAGAGGTATGAGGCGTAGGGAGGTGTTTGAGGGATAAACGGCTATAAAAAGGAAAAATTAGGGGGTGTAAACATGGATAGAGAGATGAGGAGAAGAGGGATAGAGACAGAGAAAGAGAAAGGGAAGCAAAGAGAGAAAAACATAAGGAGAAGAGGCTCGTCTCTCCTTTCAACGCCTCTTTGTCTCTGTACATCTCTATTTCTCTCTAGTAAGGTTCTCTGATCTCTAGTCTCTCTGTGGTTTCAGTTTTCCCATTGTTCTGAGGCGAAGAAGGAAACTGAGGCAGAGAGGAGTTGAGAAAGAGGAGAAGAGGCACTCCTCTCCTTGTCATTCTCTTTTTGTCTCTGTCTCACTCTTTCCTAAGAGACAACCAAGAGGAGAATAGAGATCTCTCTTTTCCCCTCTCATTGCCTTAGTCTCACTCTTTTCATTCTGTCAATCCATTTTTCTGTGTACCAATAACGGCTTCAAGAGACCTAGAAGATCACAGAGAGGAGATTATGTAGAAAAGAGGCAAAACAGAGCTACAATGCTGAGAAAACTGTAAAAGAGAGATTGAACTCTGTTCTAGGATGGAATGAAAGGCAAAGAACGCAGAAAAACCGAAAGAGGAGCAAGAAAACGTGGAGAAAGGGAGAACTGCTCATTTTCTAATCAAATCCCTCTCCTCTCTTCTCTTTCTCTCTTTTTGTCTCAATCACTCAATCTGTTTTTCGTTTGTCTCCGTTTTCTCCATTTTGTCTCTTTTCTGCTCTGTTTTTGCCTCCTTTTCCTCTTTTGCGCTTCTCCAGTTTCATTTTTCTCTAGATTCTGTGTCTCCAGTTTCCTCTTCGTTCTCTTTTTCTCCATCTCTCATTTTCCTCTCGTTTCGCTTTTGAGCTCTTTCTCTATTCCTCTCGTTTCCCTCTTTCTCTCTTTCCTTTGCCTCTATCATGCCTCTAGATCTCTCCTTTCTCAATTCCCCCTCTTTTCTCTTTTTCTCTAACTTCTCTCATTTGAAATACGAAGATCACTGAAACAAAAGCTAAAAGAAAGCAATAAAAAAACTAAAACAGCTTTCGACTTACTCGCCAAAAACAGCTCAAAACCGTCTCCACACCTAAAAAGTTCAAAAAAGTTCCATTTTCGTCAAAACTTGCCCTAAAAACTTCAAATTCCAATAAATGTCCAAAAGGAAATAGTTAAAGGTCTAATCGCTCCCTTGGGGGACGCTTATTCTACCAAAAACTTCCCTCCTTATCGAGAATCATCTTGCCTCTTTAAAGGACTGAGTTCATTGGGTCCCGCGGCGATCTTTATCTTTTTTTCCGATTTTTTACTCCCGAATACGGTGTGCCAAAGTTCATCTGTGTGAAAATATCCCATTTTCATTTTAATCCCTATAAACATGCGTTAAAATAACGTGGCTTTCTTCAAATGTGATGGGAACAAAGTTTCCTCCCAGGTTTTGAATTTTGAATTCAGCACATTGGTAGGCTAAGCCCCGCCCCTTTTGTACACTGTAGTGCAAACAGTGCCCGAGGCCTTTCCCCAATTGCGTCATTCTCCCTTAGGCTCCGCCCACCGGCGGGGCGTCCTCCCCTGGCCCCGCCCATTATCTCTATCCCCCTAGCTCCGCCCCCTCGACGGCTTTAAGAAGGCGGTGTTTCCACTCGATTCAGCCTTCAGAAGCAAGCAACTATGTACTCGTTCTGCCGACCTCATCTCGTTCTGTTGTGCCTGATTTTCGGCAGCACCCTTGCTTGCAACTCGACCTGTGTCGGGCAGATGCAAAAAGAATATGTTGAAGGGCTCCAGGTTGGTTATTGATTCTTTCGATTGTGATGTACCCCTTAATTGTGTTTAATTGGCCCTTAAGGTTTAAGGCCCCTAAGGCACTTTTGGTTTAGACATGATACTCTAAGGTACACCTGCAACCTATTGTTCGATTCTTTTGACCATTTCGATTTTGATCTACCACTTAATTGCTTTCAATTAGCCCTTAAGGCATTTAAGACTAAGGATTTAGAGTTATAAGGTAATTAAGGTTAAGGCATGATACTGGAATACATCTTTGTACATCCTTGTATAAGCTCTGAATTCACCTTTTTGACTTTGACCTACCACTTAATTGCCTTTACTTAGCCCCTAAGGCACTTAAGGTCAAGGCTCAAGGCCTCTAAGGCACTTAAGGTTAAGGCTTAAGGCCCCTAAGGTGCCTAAGATTGCAATTAGAGACATACAAGGTACACTAAGCTTCATCCAAGTGTAAGATTCCTATTGTCCCATTTGATTTTGATCTACCACTTAATTACCTTTCATTAACTTTTAGGGCACTTAAGATCATGCTTTTGGCCTCTAAGGCACTTTATGTTAAGGCATGACACCACTAAGGTACTTAAGGTTAAGTCATGACACGTCTAAGTAACGCCTTTCCTCTAGTCAAAGCGTTAAGCGCCCTATGGGCCCTTTTGATTTTGATCTACCACTTAATCATCTTTATTTAGGCATCTTAAGCGCTTAGGGTTTAAGGCATCTTAAGCGCTCATGATTGCAATACACCCTATGATATGCCTTCTAAGCATGCTCTTGTGATTGGTTTATTGATTGTAACTATCGCTTAATTACCCTTAATTGGCTCTTAGGGCACTTCAGGTCAAGGCTTAAGTCATTCCCCATTTCCTTTCCATTGATAGCCTAGAGAACAGAATCACACGTGTATTTCGCCTTAATTGCCCCCTAATTATGTCATACGGGTCCTTAATACATTTAAGGTTAAGGTAATCGATCCCTAGCTATCTTAAAGTTAGGGCACAATGCGCCTAAGGAAATTACGCACTGTTTCCCACGCCCTATCCTCTAATGACCTCTGGGGAAAGCTAACTTTCATGACCCTGGTGCGCTCGATAAGGCCTTAATTACCTCTAATTAGCGTTTTCGGTTATTGAGATAGTTACGGCAAACATTAAGGCACATAAGGCCCTAAACACACTGCAATCCCTTAGGATTATACCTTAAGATTTCCTAAGGCTATGGAAGTTCAAACTCTCCCTAAAATTGTCTTTAACTCTTCTATTACCCTAAGCAATGCAAGTAAGTCCCTAAGACAACTTTTTTAAGGGGCTAAGTACTCTAAGGCATTTAAGGTAGGTCTCCCCTTAAGGCCCTATAAGTTACCTTAAAGTTCCCCCTTTGCACCCCGGAAGTAAGCCTGCCCCATTGACAAATTGCCCCCGGGGACTACGGTAGTCAACACAACTTGTTCTTTGTTTGACTATCTGGTGGCTAAAATTGCGTTTTGGCAGCTGTTTTGAACGGAAGGCGGGAAAACAAGCGCGATGCGGGAAGACACACGGAAGGCTTTCGGAGGGACACGTGAAATTGGGACAAATGGATTAAAAATGGGGAAAAAGGGCGAAAATATGCCCTGCTAAGGCCTTTAGGGCCTAAAGTAGGTCTAAAAATAGCTTAGGATTTAATGAGTTAAGGTTTAAGGTTGATTCTCTAAGATAGGGTCTAAACGTCGATTGGGGGCCGAGCTTTAGCGAAACTTAAGGGGTTAAGGGCGTTTAGGTAGGTACCTTTGGGTTCTTCAGGCCTTAAGCCCTTAGGCTTGTTTAGATAGTCTTGGGTTATACCTTAAGCGCCTTAATGTTTAGGGTCGTTAAGGTTCCACAGCCGCCGAGCTTAGGCCCTAAGATTGCCCCTCTTTAGGCCTACTTGGGATCCTAAATATAGGACCCTAACCTAAATCAGGCCTAAGTGCCTTAAGAACTTTTGAGAATCCTTAAAGACCTACCCCTGTAAGCCCCTAAACACCTTAACTTTCTCTCCTCTAGTGTGTGCCTCCACTCTAGGGAGCGACATGGTGCATCGCCATCATTCATTACCGTAATCTCAAGCTTTCTGTTTGCATTCCAGCTCATTTGCCACAGGTAGTCCTTGTTTTGCCAATCACTGCGTGTCACGTGGGGAGATAGCTTATCTCTGGCGGTGGGGTGCAGTCTGCAAGGCACCGTAACCTAGAGATAAGGGCAGTGATTAGAAGGGAGAATATCGATTAGCATAGACGTTGACCCTTACATGTGCCGCGCTGTGGCCTGTCCTGTGGCACTGTGGCTTTCACTGTAGCGCTGTGGCTTTCCCTGTAGCGCTGTGGCCTGTCCTCTGGCCGACTCAATCTGTGTTTACACCCTCATATAGTTGTTGAATCGAAACGGCAGTGTTGTGATCTGGTGCTGTGGCCGGTTCTGTGGCTTTTCGCTTGTCCTGTGGCATACCCTGTAGCGCTGTGGCTCACCCTGTGGCCTGTCCTATGGCGCTGTGGCCCCGCTGTGGCTTTGTACCCAACGTCCTGTTATCTCAAGGTCATTGAATCGTTGCTTCCTTGTGTTTTCATAGACTGTGCTGTGTGATGTGACCTGTCTTGTGGCGTCGTGGCATGTCCTGTGGTCCTGTGGCCTCGCTGTGGCCCCGCTGTGGCTTCTTACTACGCAACTTCATCACACGGCCTAAGTTACCTACTGTTTTCAAGGAGTGTGCTAGGGTTCTGTCGCTTGTTCTGTCACCTTGTAGAATGTCCTGTGGCGCTGTGGCCTGTCCTGTGGCCTTGTGGCTTGTCCTGTGGCTCTATGATCAGCCCTGTGGCATTGTGGCTTCCACTGTGGCGTTTCACACCCCGCACTGTCATCACATGTGCCATGGAATCAAAGCTACCTACTGTTTTCAAAATGTTTGTTCGTGTACTGTGGTTTGTCCTGTGGCCACTGTGGCCTTTCTTGTGATTCTTGTTTTTGCGCTGTGGCGTTCACTGTGGCCCTGTGGCCTATGCCATGCATGCCAAATAGGTGTTGTAGTTTTGGGTTGCGTGTTTCTCAACCTATGCTTCGAAAGATATGCTTTGGAGCTGTGGCTTTTTATGAGGCGATGCTCATTTTTCTGTGGCGCTGTGGCCTGTCCTGTGGTGTGCTGTGGCCAATCCATGCCTAATACACCCGCTGTGGCACCTGTGGCCTCAAACTTTAAGATGTTTTGCCTGCTGTGGCCTTTCATACAACCTTTTTTACCTTCCAACCGCGCTGTGGCCTTTTGTTGTCGCCTGCTTCAAATTATTCCTTTCGCTGTGACCCTTTTCACGCTACCTCCAGCGAAACGAACTAAATTTAACTCAAAACTATAACATTTTCTATTCAAAAACAGTTCCTCCCGCCGTACAAAAAAAGCCCAGACGTTTTCGTCATACGTGCTTGGGCAGAACAATCAGCCACCTACAAAATTCTTCTGTTGTTCGTAGGAGCTTCTGACTGTGCGCCTACAAATGCAAGGGGATAACAATAATCCATTTTTCTGTACAGCAATAACAAGACAAAACGTTTTGCCGCGGCGGGGAGTCGATCCAACGAGCTTTCGCTTACAAGGCCGCCGCTTTACCGCCTGCGCCACGGTGTCACCGTTGTACGCCTGGCTCACGTGCCTCAAGTCCCACGTCACCTGTCTAGCCTTCCGGAATCGGAAAGAACGCACTTTTTACCCGCTGTTTACGACAACTGTCAAAGTTCATTTGAATGCGCGTCGAAGCCCATTAAAGAGCAGACTGGGCACGTCTGCTGGGCGACAAAAACACCTCCAAAAAAGGAAATGACGGGACATTTGAAGCCACAGCGCTGCAGAAAGTTGGAAACTTTGGTGTCTTATGACAAACTGTGGCTTTACTGTGGCTCTAGGAGTGAGCTGTGGCCTTTGCTGTGGCCACCATCTTTCAATCCGCTGTGGTCTTCAGGCCCGTAAATTTCAAGTGCTGTGGCTTTTTGGAACCGCCACGCCAGCGCTGTGGCCTGCAGTTGCACTGTGGCTTTGTCTTATGTGGTGTGGCCTGTGCTGTGGCTTCTTTTACATTCGCTGTGGCCTTTTTGTACCTCCTGTGGCCAACTGCCAATGTCAAGTCCTCCGCTGTGGCCCCACTGTGGCCCCACTGCGGCCCCACTGCGAGCACATCCCTCCATCCCCCCTCTAAGATCAAACTCTACCGTAACCCAAAATAGCATCGTAGCGCGTTTACGCGTGATTTGGGTACATTCGCGTGTTTCTACTTTAATCGTAGCCTCTGCCTCCTCGACCTTACATTTCAACAACTGAAAAGGGCGAAAACCACAGCATTCACGATTTTGAATTCACAAAAAGGAAATGCGAGAACAAGTAGAAGTCTGATTCACCGTAATGCGATCATAATATTCACATCAGACTGGAAATGCCAATAATACGAATTTCCGTTTATTTTTATAGCCGGTCACAGTTTGGATGTGGTATTTGTGGCAACTGTGACCACTTAAGTGGCGCTGTGGCCGTTAAAGTCGCGCTGTGGCTTTTTGGAAATCTTCGGCATTGCGCTGTGGCCCTTAGTATGTAATTCACGATGCGCTGTGGCCCTATGAGAGCTTTTCACATGCGCTGTGGCCACGTAAAGTAGTTTTGCTCTGTGGCCTTCAAACGTTTCTTTGTGTGCTGTGGCCTTCTAAACGCCATTGAGGTTGCGCTGTGGCCTACCGATGTCACTTTGGAGAGCTGTGGCCCTCTCAAAACCTATCTGTTTGTTTGTTATATATGCGCTGTGGCCCTCAAAACGGGTTCTGGTTTTTCAAAGTTGTGCAGTTGCGCTGTGGCCTTTTCCATGTCTTGTGTTTCTCGTTGTGGCCTTGTCCACGTCTTTTGTTTTGCGCTGTGGCTAGGAAGTCTTTGCGCTGTGGCTCTGAAAACCAATAACAGCTGTGGCCTTAGAAATGTATTTCCTGGCGCTGTGGCCGTATCATTTTGAATGCGCTGTGGCCCTCTAACATTTTTTCGCTTGAGCTGTGGCTTTCCGAAAGCCATTTCCGGGTGCGCTGTGGCTTTATAAGAAAACTGCTGCGCTGTGGCCTCTAAAAAGGACCTGTTTAGAGTGCTGTGGCTCTCCCGAGCATTAGCTGTGGCCTTTATAAGACTGCATTTTCGAAAATTCCCGTCCCAAGGGCCACAGCTGACATAACTGTTGTCATTAGTTCCGCGCGGTGGCCTTTTCTCTCCGCGCTGTGGCATAAACTGTGGCCCTCTAAACTCGAACATAGGAAATCTGAAGCTGTTGTGGCGACTTGCTGTGGCCCGCTGTGGCCTCTTCTATCCCAAAATAACCACTTTTCTTTCAGACGAAGCTCCTCCGAGAGCTTCAAATTCACACGCCGCCGCGGGTGACGCCGCCGGAGATGTCGCAGGCCGAAATCGACTCCCTGTACTTCTCAGATGACGAAGAAAACCAACAACTCACCCGTTCAATCGTCAGCGGAAAGCGCTGTGATCTTGGTAAGTGTTTACCCAACCAGTTACAGTATACACGGAATGTAACCGGCCACAATGCGGACGTTTTCCGCTGATTGCTGGGAGCAAAACATGGATTGTAGCAGACTTGGACAACCGCGAAAACACCGTGTCAAGGCACGAAGTTGGTCCGGAGATCGGTCCGGAGTTGGTCCGGAATTGGTCCGGAATTGATCCGGAATTGGTCCGGAATGCAATCGAATTGGTCCGCAATTGATCCGCTTTACCTATGTAACTTCTGTTCGGTCAAAGTAACAACCACAAAAGGTGTTTTCGAATTAGTCCGCAATTGGTCCGTACCTATTTCTAAAAGTGCCATTTTACGTCATAAGCTTTCTTTCTTTCATTCAACAAATTGTTTTGATTCAATTGACGTGCAATTGATCCGTTAATGCGGTTCTTGGTGTGTTTTTGGTCCGCTTATCCTCATTAATCGCAGGGAAATGGGTTTTTAAACAACAGTAGGTGTAAATTGACCAAATGGTGCGGAATCGGTCCGAATTTTTAAGAAAACAAAAAATTCAGTCTGGAATTGGTCCGGACTTGATCCGGATTTGGTCCGGAATTGAACCGCTTTACCAAATCAGCCTTGAAATGTGAATTTTGTCCACTTTTGGTCCGCAAATTGGTCCGAAATCCTTCTTTACACAGTGATTTTGTCCGAAAATGACGTGTGCACTCTTAATTTGTAGAAGTTTGTCCGACTTTTAGCCCGCATTTTTTCCGGAATTTGATTCGCAAATGATCCGTAGTACAGCAAAAAAGTAGTTATTGATTCGAAATCAGCCCGCATTTGGTCCGCGTCACAACGAAGTTGATTCAATTGGTTTGTAATTTGTCCGCAATTGATCCGAATCACTAAGAAACAGAATAAGTCAGTCTTTAAATGGTCCGTAAAGGATCCGCAATTGGTCCGGAATTGGTCCGGGCCCAAAAGCAGTCCTAGACTGAGTACTCCGAAATCGGTCCTCATCAATACAACCGCGGTCGATGCAATTGGTTCGAAACTGTTCCGCAATTCGTCCGAACAGTACCACATTGGGTCCGGAATTGATCCGGAATTGGTCCGGGATTGATCCCCAATCCATCCCCAATTGATCCGCTTTCAGTCGAACTCTGTGCCCAGTTTCCTATCTCCAAGCCGACCGCTGAAGCCACCATCCACCGTGCCAAAGTCAACGTCTACCTGGACATGTCGGTCTACGAAGGAGACTCCCTCGTTCAAGTTCGCGTGTACCGTCGCCTCTCCGATGGAACTGTGAGTTCTCTCTCTCTCTCTCTCTC
>LNBV01001312.1:0-10948 GCA_001513535.1 Oscheius sp. TEL-2014 | reverse complement strand
GTTTTTTTTATTAAGCTGAACAAACAGTTTTCTTTTCTAATTTGCGCATGCCTAGCAAAAAGTTGTAGTGTACCGAAGATTTTATCTCAATATGATGTAATCGCGACCATTTTCAAATTTCAAAAATAGTTCAAACAATTTGTAGAGCTTCAGTGCTAAAGAACATCTAAAGAGTTAAACTTCTTAGCACAAGGAAGAGAAGAAATCTTTCTATAATGAAAATATAGATAAAATAGCACCAGCGGCTTTATTCTCGGTAAAATCTGGCAGGATAAGTGATTTGTCAAAGTGATAGGCCTCGTTTGTTACAATCAAATTGACAGATTAGCGTAAGATGTAGGCATCTTTCAAGTGGCATCGTTTCGCAGATTGATGCACTGTTTTCCCGCGATGGACAAGCGTGACACGACAGAGTAAACGGGGAATGATGGTGCGAACTGGCGTCGAGTGCTGTCATAATTCAGAGGAACTGCCGCGCACACATCAAGGAAGTGAAGGACGGTGATGTGTCCGTCTCGGGAGTGACAACCTCCCGTCTTCACTTTCTTTCCCACGCCATCTCTTGCTCCCTCCCATCCCTCACACCCATGCACCACCTGGGTTTTGACATCTGACACACGTTGAACATCACCCCACCCAGAGAGTTGTTCTGTTGCCGTCGGGGGCAGTGCCGGGGGCGAAATCAATGATGTACAGTAGGCGGGCGGGGCGGAGCGCTCACGATTGGCGGCCGTGCGGAGGGGCGGAGCGTGGGCGCTGTTGCGAAGCCGTCGAAACATCGCCTAGCTGTCAGGTCCAATTCATCTCCGGCTGATCTACCGCCGCATATTCTGATCTACGTCTGCCAGCCATGACCCAGAGGGTCAGCTATTTGTTACTAGCCACACAAGGCACCTCTAAATGGGCTTCGGGGATTACTAAGCGACTGAAACCACCTAAAAGGAGCCGCCTTTTCTAGATAAGACAAATTCCTTTAATAATTTCCTAAAGCTACTATTGCACTATTCAGATATGATATATTCTACCCATAATTATCTGTTGTTTCTTATGCCCAAAAGTAATTCAGACCTTTTCTAGTCTATTGAAAAATTTTGAAGGTTATCACAACTTTCGGTTCATCTTCGTTTTGAGATCATTTTTAAGCACGTTTGAAAGTTAAATTCTCTAATTTGTGGTTGGTTTTATCATCTCTGGGTCTGCAAAGAGTTGGCAGCTGTCATAAATCCCCAAGATTTACTACACAATTGCCTTAACTCGCGAGAAATGCCGTAGATCAAACCGACAGCCTATATATCTGACGGAGCTGTGTCAAACAGCCGCCGAATGGCCCATAACTTGCGGGGTCCTAAGTGTCCATCGCGGACCTATTATCCCCGGCTATCACCGCTGTAAACTACTGCTTGCACCCTTGTTTTCGTTAAAACGTTCAACTACATGTTTCTCGTCAAAATCTCGACTTTTGCGATTTATAACTCTTTTCTGCCCCGAAATTTTTCGGTTTGCTTTAGAAGGCTAAAACTGAATGGAATAGATCGTTTTAATTGAAATCTTCGAGTAAGGTGGTTCATTTGTGGTAGTTGAGTGGCGTGCCGCGTCACCATCCATCTAATCGCGAGTTTCGCTGCCACACGAGATTGTCAAGTCGATTGTAATATTGATTCCTGGGGCAGTGCGCTTGATAAACGCTGACGAGAGTGGTCGAGAGGAGAAAAATGGACCACCGTTCCTTTGCCCGGAGAAAATCTCGAGATCTCTCTCCCCCGCCGCGTTTTATGAGCGTTCGGGTGTTGAATGGTGGTGCGTAAATTGTCGGTCGCTTCGAGATTGGGATCAAATCAAGACTAAAGCGTTCCGTTTCAGTACGGCGATGGCTACGGACCGCCGACCGGCGAGTACGACGCACAGGGAGCTCAGCTCGGAGGCCCTCCCTTCTACAACAATGCGTACCAGATGCCACCCATGCCGAACACCCACCAGATGATGCCACCGCTGCAAGATGAACAACTGAAGAACCAGAAGGAAGCCATCTATGGGTAAGCACATCCTTTGAAAGTACTAATTTGGTTCAGACACCCTTTGTACCCACTTCTGACGTGCCTCTTCGAAAAGTGCGAGCTGGCCACGTCAACACCCAGGGAGCAAAACAGGGACGGCACAGTTTCCAACGACGTTTGCTCCTCAAACTCCTTCAAAGAAGATCTCAATGAATTTGCTAAAATGGTAAGTATGGTTACAAAATCCTAACAGAAGACATGTTCAGGTTCAAACGGAAAAGCCGTACTACGTCCCCAACCCGGAGCTGGATAACCTTATGATCCAAGCTATTCAGATGCTGCGATTCCATCTTCTGGAATTGGAAAAGGTAGAGAATGAATCCCCTCATTTGTGGCAGCCGTTCTTTTTCTTATCTTGCGTTATCGTTTTTTGATCGTGGAGAACGGCGTTCCGCGCCGCCACAGCCCTCTTCATCGCCTCTCCATTCCATTTTTACGGCCAGCATTTTCTTTTGGCCTTTGCATGACCGCGCAGCAGGGAGTCGCTCACAAAACCGGCGCCGCGCGTCTTACCGCCGCCGCGCCGTTCCCAGGAAAAGTGCATGGGGGTCGGGCACAACAACAATGGAACACTTGGCAATTGGAAAACCCAGAAGGAAAAAGAATTTACGATCCTTTTGCATTTGCAACATTCCGTTTTTCGACAAACTGTTCTTTTATCGGGCCAAAGTGCACTTTCCATCAGTTTTATCTAGGGGAACGTGGAAGGAAACGAAATGAACGCTCTTTGAGATAAAAATAACACGTTCATCAAAAAACCAGACTGACTTTAACTTCTTTTTTCAGGTTCATGAGCTATGCGACAATTTCTGCAATAGATACGTTACATGTCTGAAGGGCAAGATGCCGATGGATATTGTTGGAGAGGAGAGAGCTTCCTCTTCTCAGCCTCCGATTTCACCCTCCACCGCTCCATCCGCGAGTCCTAGTATGAACCCAACTCCTATGGGGTAAGAACCCCCCACGATGCCAGATAATTGTGTTTTCAGTCATTACCCTCCTCCTCAGTATGAGCCGCAATCGGTTCCTTTGCCAGAGAACCGCAACGCCATGCAGCATCCGATGGAGGTGAGTAGCTCTTCCCTCGACAGACAGACAAGTGCATCATTTCAAATTTCGCGCCTGGGCGTCTACAGTACTTGATGGATGACTTTCATTTGGCGCTCGAAATTAAAACATCTGTTTGGTGCTGGGCGCCTGACGGATGGCTGCCGCGCACTGATTTATGCCGCGTCGAGCGCATCCGAAGCACATTTAGACACAAACCCCGGGTGGAAATTATCGGAAATATGAATTTCTCCGGTTTTTTCATGAGTTTGTTGTTTTGACTATAAACCAGGGCAGTGTTCGACCAATCAATCTCGCCGGCGCCATCATTCGCAGGCGATGTTTCGTCGTCATTGCTCTGCTGCCACCTGACTCCAGGGCTTTTATCCAGGGGAGGTGTAATTTTTTGACAGCAGCGGCACTCAAAGGGAAACTTATGCTAATGCGGGCTTTGTTTGCGGTGACAGCGGCTGGCAGCTGCCGTCTTCGAGAGCCATCGACGGAGGTTGATCCGTCTTGATAGAACTGTCGCCGCGCGCGCCAAAAGATATTCGATACCTAACATATTAGCCGATGAGGGTGACAGCAATAAATATCAACAGACAAACAAATAAACGAACATATAAACAGGCATGAAACTGAAGTTAGTATTTGAGGCATTTATAACACCCACTAAAATAGGTCATAACTCTTTTTTTGCCTGCCCAATGGAACTGTAACCTTACAAACAATTCTTGGCTTCATTACACCAGATGAAAAATGGGTTGACATTGAGTTTGCGAAGTTTTGCAAAACCCATAGGTTACTCAGCCAACATATGCAGCCAAATTGTACAAAAGATAACAAGTTTTAAGTTCCAGGGATCTTCTTCTATGGCGTACAATCAACCCACAGGAGATCACCCTTTATCCATGGGCGGGCATCCCACGACGGCTGGGGCGCCCCATAGCCTTCCCCTCGCCGCCGTCAGTAGTCCCTCTGCCAGGTAATTTACCCAGAAGTTACTCAAAACCATCCTAATTTTGTAGCTCATCCGCGGGTGGAGGGATTCGACACGATTCAACTCCTCTAAGCGGAGACACTCCTGGAGTTGGAGGTGGTGGAGGAAACTCGGCCAGTTTGGACAGCGTCTCCGAAGCAGGTAAGGCTACTCCGGGTGGTCAAATGGATGCTGGAAAACCCAATTTTCCCTATTATCACCACAGCTTGTACCCCTATTGAAAGACGCGTGTTCACCTTTGTTTTTGTTCCCAGTTCGTTCTGTTTTTCGCATGAATTATTCAAAGAACCGCAGTTTTTTGTTTCAAAAAGTGGGATAATTAATCATAATTGGGTTCTCCAGCTTCCATTGGGTGGTGGGAAGAAGACCTTTCAGTCCTGCCTGCTGGTCCGGTTTGCCTTCGGCCTCCTTTCCTTGCTTCTTTTTTTCTCTATACCTTCTTGCTAACAAATGTTTCCGTCTCCTCTAACGTCCTACGTCTCTTGTCCGTCCCTGCACTCGTCCCCTTTGTGTTGCATGTTTTACCCCTGAAACCCACACTCTTTCCACAGTTATGCCCCGGAGGAGTGTGCGGATTTCATGCTTGAATAGTCGTACTAATGAGCAGGGGCCGGCCCGCTTTCAGGACAGCTTTTCGTGTCGCCGCGCGGCGTGCTCGACGAGTGCCTATATTCAGCCGGCCTTCTAATGGAAGACTGTTCAGTGTACGGCATGCCACCCCGTTACGAGGATTCAGCGCTCGACGCGGTGCACTACGCACCGCAGCGCGACTCTCACGACTTTCATTCACAATCCAACGACTTTTATACTCTTACGCACCCCGCCGACCCACCTCAGACACAGAGGAGTCCCTCCAGTCGGAAAGCAGGCACAGCTAATGCCAGAAAACGAGGGATTTTCCCCAAGGAGGCGACTAATATCCTGCGGGCGTGGCTCTTCCAACACCTCACGGTAAGATATATGCCCTAAGTTGCAAAATACATGTTTCTAAGTTGCTTAAGTAAGTGTTGCCTGCGCGCTATGTGTTTATGTTGCACCGCTTAAATGCTTGTTGTCCTTTCACATCTTTGTTCCTTGTCCTCTTTTGTTTCTGATTTCTCTTCTTGTGGGCAGCCGGACCAGGAGGCAGGAGGCTTTGCCTCAACTAAACGGTGAGTTTTAGGTGATGAACTGTTGTCCCTCTGCGGATCAAACGAAGATGGTCGCGAGTCGGTGCTCAGCGACGGACAGATGGGCGGAAATGGTCACAAGACCCGGAAAGTACCCAAGGTCTTCTCCAAGGAAGCCATTACCAAATTCCGTGCCTGGCTTTTCCAAAATCTTACGGTAAGACATCCAAATGTACCCTCTGTTGTTATCCATTCCTCCCACGTATTGTTATCTCCTGTCTCTCTGTACTTTCTTTCCTACGGCCCGTTCTTACTGTAGGCCGCGCGTCTGTGCGCGCCCCCAGTGTAACATTATTTTACAACAAGAGGTCATAGTGGTGTGTAGTGGGGGGCTCTCCGTTCCGGGGCCGTAGAGTGAGGGAAACGTGGGCCACAAAAACTGACTCCGACCTCATTTGTTATGCTTCTTCTGGCCGCTCGAGTAGTACACGGCGCAAAAAAGACCCGCGTGATGGATGGGCGCCGCGCGCACGCTGCTCCGCCGACGCCAGCGTCGATCCGGGGATCAGCCGGGAAATATGGCCCCTCCACACGCTGCCAAAGAGAGAAAGAATGGACCCCAATGCACAGATCAATGTTATTTTTCAGCATCCTTATCCGTCGGAAGAGCAGAAGAAGCAGTTGGCGAATGACACCGGACTCACCATTCTGCAAGTCAACAACTGGTGGGTAATTGGATCAATCCACGCCGAAAGGCGTTGTGTTTGCGCGTTTTGTGCTAATCCATGGATTGTGTGCGCATTGCGGCGCGCTTCCCTTTGACTCGCTAACTGGATTAGTAATCGACCCCCCTGTGCCCCGGTTGAGAGACTGTACACCCGTCGAAATGTGAGCCAGGTCAAATTAGCCCATATGTGGCATAATGGAGCCCGTAATCGAAGCGTTGATCAGATTCATTGCGGACCAGCGCCTCCACGTTAAGTGCATAATTGGCCTTGGATGTGGTTTCTGTCGCCAGCCGGGGAGCTTCTCCAATTTCAACACCGTCTGGAGGGCTTCTAACCTAACGATTAGCCAGATTGTTAACTGGGTTAGCAAGAACGGGCTTCTCAGATGACTTAGACCCAGGGGTTTTTTTGATTTACGTTCTTGGGCACCTCATCATCGATTTGGCTTTTGAGAACATCATTGTACCGCGAAAACTCAAAAATAACGGTGATACACTGAAACCCAATTCTATCTTTGTCGCTCTAAGAATAGCTAACCATCTGCGTATCCACTTTTTCACCCCTTCCCTTCCGCGCGATTAACCATGTTGGACTACAGGGTTCATCCGTCAACGAGACTGGCACTTAAACGTCCAGATTGTTGGTTTGGCGCACAGGACGCAGTCATTACGGCCACGTTCAACTACCTTTGTCCGAGCGGCACGCGCCCCCGGGACGCCCTTCTTTGTCTATTCTTCTTTGGTGACTAACATCCTAGTACTCGAAGAGGGCGATCCACGGCGGGGTAAATGACCACTCAGATATTCTATTAGTGACGTCATATTTCACCGACGGAGTCATGAATTCGGGATGTTTGGCGTCGCCGTTGGGCGCGCTGTGTCCCCTGAGGGTGTGATTCCTCTGATAACGGTCATCCATCAACGGCGACGGCGTGGTCGGCTAATTCACGTGTGGTCCCAAAGAAAACCTCGTTTTCCTTGTTATCTTAACCTCGTGTCACGCTGGTAATTGGTGTTTGACTTTTTGCAGATAACGATTTACTGTAGACAAACAAATCTAACCTTGTTAATCTGAAAACCTTGATGATTCAGTAGAACAAGCTTAATATAATTCTTTTTGAACTGTTCATAAACAAATCTTAGAAAGAAACAGAACTATGTTCCTTTTGTATAGCATAAGCCGTTCGATGCACTTTATTCGGTTCAACTCAAGTTCAAATCTTAATGATTTATTCGATGCTCAAGAATGCCTTCCCTTTGAAATCAAAATAGACGAGAAAGCCCCTTTCCGCTGCCCCCAGCCAATTACCGTATATCTAGCAAGAGAGAGCGCGGAGGGCGCAGACAACACAGCCTTGGCGATGATGGATGGGCGCAGCTGGCGACGCTGACAACACTGAGAAGGCCCAGCCGAAAAGATACCCGGGGACCACCGCTACCGTATCCTCCTGCAGCGCGGGTGGAAAGGCCCTTTTACAGCGCTCTTTTTCCAATCGATTGGGTGGTCGAAGTACAGTCCCGCTTCCGGTGATTACAAGGAAGGGAACTCCGAAGGTGGGGGAAGTCTCAGCCTAATCGATGGGTGTGTTGGGTGATAGATGGGGAATGATGGGCGCCGCGAGAATGATAGCAGCTCCGATCTGATGGAAAATGTGTTATTCGGGAGGAGACAGATTTGACGGGTAGTCCACGCCACCGAAGAGTGATTCCGACAGCCGTTTGAACTTCGGAGTTTGAGTTTCATTTCTTACCTCAAGGTTAAAGTAAGACTAAAGTTTATCTTACATTCAGCTTCCGATTCAGGGAAACATTGTATACAAAACAAACAGAATACTCAGTTATCTCCCACATCTCTTATTTGGGCAAGTTTCTAGCTCAATCTCATCTCGTATTCAACAGATAAACTTTTGCACATCCTCAGGGAACGGAAAAAAATAGCAGCAACAACTTTTGCGTCACAGCAACATGATTGACACTGTGGTTGTAGTCTTTCGTTGTCACAAAACAAAAACAAACATGCGTCTTCCTTACCCTCGAACACGGGCAACGCACTGTGGCAAAGCATTCAGTTGTTCAGACCGTATGTTTGAGCCTTTAATACGGTTGACCGTGTTGCGGTCATCTCTGCGATGATTTTACGACGGGCGTAAATCTGCGCCCTGGCAACTTTTTACGAGAATCTACGTGCCTGGGCGACCGTAAAGCACGATTTATACGCATTTTATGAAGTGGTTGGCGAGCGCAGGCGCCAGATACCATCTCGGCTGTGCAACGCCGATCGCTATCTGACTCCTATTTCCAGTTCCAGTCAGGGTTGGGAACTCAATTAACACCTTGGCCTTTCCTTCCCAATGTGTATTTCTATCCACTACTTTGGGGGACTGACTCACTAAGTCGCGGGTTTAATCGCTTAATCGATTCAAATTAGTGAGCGGCGCGCGTCGAGATTCGGACATACACATACGCATTTGGCCTGGGTGTGACAGCTAGCGAAATGAAGGAATAATAAATGGAAAAGAGATTTCAGGTTCATCAATGCCAGACGTAGGATTGTGCAGCCGATGATCGACCAGAGCAATAGGGCGGGACGACAGCCCGCTTGTAACATGTTCAAGAACAGAAGGAGAAACCCTTCAGGCACAAGCCCAGGACCAAGTCCAGTTGGTGAGTTAAGAAACCTGTTGAGGCCTTAAAACAACAAACAAGCCTTGTAATACTTTTCAATCGTAACATTCTTTGGGCTTTATTCACCCGCAAATTGCGTTTGAATACCGAACAAATAGCTTTCGTAACTTGTTTGTTGATAAAGCACAAGTTGATTACAATACTCTATTACAAAGTTTACATATTTTTGTAACTTTACATCTCGTTTTCAGAATTGAGCCAAGGTTACTCCCCAGATACAGCAGCGCCTCCGGCCATGCCGATGCCTTATGCAGCTGGTGCTGACCTGTACTCCATGCAACGTACCATGTTCCCTACAGCTCCCTATGGAGCCTTCCCCACGCCGTAAGTTACTTTTCCCCGATAATCGCAGATTTTAATAAACCAACAGTAACCGTCATACTCATAATCAAATTTTCAGTGCGATGGCGAACCCATTCATGACACCGATGATGGGCTTCAACCCTGCGGTGCAGAGCCTCGGCCCGTGGATGGACCCCGGTGGTGTGCTCTCAGGAACTCATTCGATGGACTAGCCTCCTCGTCTTTCGTGCTGCTCAGTTGCATAAGATCTGAGACCCATGACACGTGCCACAGGGTCCTTCGTAGATGTACAGTAAAGCCCGGGTACGCGCCCATGTCATACTTTTTTCTCACCCCCCTCCCCCATGACTTTCTTTGTGTCATTGATGTTATAAATATCTATGAGAAATGTTTTGTTGTTGTTTTAGTGAACATTTTAAACTAGAATTTGAAACTTGTTCAACGTATTATTGAATTGGGAAAACGTCCTCGGTTTCACTTAATATTCCAAGAGGAGTTTGATTATGGAGTGACGGTTTTTCTCTCTTCGGATTTAATTATTGCATTCCAGTTTCTGTTCAAACTACAAATGGAACAAAATGAGTCCTATTTGATTCACAGATCGAAAATTTTACACATTGTAAGGACCAAAAAGATTTGTGATATGGTTAGCTAGCTAAAGATTGAGATAAGCTGAAGGCAGATTTAGGGGGGATATTCACTTGTCATCCTTGATAGAAAAAGGTTCTAAAACGTTTTCGCGTTTATTTATTCAAAATTCATTTTTAATGTGTAGATCATTCGACGCACTCACTTTTCATTTTGCAACCATTTTCAACTTCATTAATTTTTCGGTGGTCTTCATACCGCAAACTGTGCTTTTCACTTCTCACATCTCACTAAAAAGTTGAGATACAAACAAAATAAACTATGATATTACTTAGAAATGCATGTTTTACATGTTTTTCGAAAATTTCAAAGTGTTATTCACCCAACGACCACCAATATCTTGAACTCCAATGCTCGAATGGGTGATTCTCCTTTATCGAGCGGACGACGTATGTGGGGCGGCGCATTCATAGTCTATGTCCGCTGTCAATCACGAGTCAGCGAAATTGAACCCACAAAAGGCAATTGCGAGGCGGCGGGCAGGCCGGCTCCGACCTCGGTACGGTAGAGCCGGCTGGGGGGCCGCGCCACCCAGGAGCCTTTGTTGCGAAGCGCGCGGATGCAAATTATGCAAGTATTCACGGTGTCTTCTCACGTTCCCAAGAGAATCGTGGTAGGAGTTTTACTAAACAGATATATGCACGGGACTCATACGAGAATTCCTTCTATACCATCGTCAAACTCGTTCTTTAGCCTTTAATTTCGGTATTTCAAAGAGTGAATCAGTTCTTCAACAAGCACATTTTAGGAGATTTTACATCATTCGAAGTTCAACCATAACACTGAATTTTATAGTTCGATTTAGCTTTACTATCTCCCTCTTTCAATCGTCTCTTTCAAATAACAACCGTACAAAAGTTGTGCTGTCCTTCAAAACTTTGCACTAAATTACTCTGACACAAAAACAGCTGCAAGTTTTGCATGCGTGCACGCGAACACTGAAAAAACAAAAACAAACTTAATTGGGCTTAATTATTTAATGGTTCTTTGCATTTCGAGTATGTTTGTCATATATGGATGAGATTTGGAAAGCCTCCCATATTTACCTAAAGCCCTTCTTTTTCGTAATTTTTTGCAACTTGGGAGCGATCTTTTTCCAAATGAGTGACTTTGTCCCCGGAAGTTTGGCAGATGACGCAAAGGGCAGCATGAAGTTGTGTTACTAATGCGCGAATAATGCGCGAGCAATCGTAAAAACCTCTTAAATTCTCGAAATCATTGAAAAAATCTTATTAAACCTCTTGTTTCCTTGTGATTCACGAACACAATTGAAAACAAAAACCTGTAAAAAGAAAGAAGGAATATAATTATAATCCAATCGCTCTCTATGGAAAATTGATAATTGAAGAACCACATAAATATAACACAGTGAAAC
>LNBV01001115.1:0-12939 GCA_001513535.1 Oscheius sp. TEL-2014 | reverse complement strand
ATATAATGTTACAAAAAAAAGTAATATCCATATTAATAAATAAGTAGATGAAACAGGAATAATTCGGATGAATACAATAAACCCCGGAAACCCAAATTTAAAGCCGCAGAATAAAGCTACAGTGAGAAATAGCGTCTCACACAAAATGTGGATTGGGGCGCGAATTACCTGATTACCGTAGCTATATTTAAAATTCCAATTTTTTATTATTTTTTGTATTTATCCGTGAAATCCTGGTTATTTCAGAATGTGGGTCTTCCTTAAGAAATACGCGGGTAAGGTTGTCGTCGGTGGATGCATGGCCCTGACCTTCTGTGATTTGATCGGCCATCCAGCCGTCGTTCGTGGAAATTCCATGGCACCGACGCTGTCCGGAGACCAAAGCCGTTGGTGGGAGCGCGACATCGTCTGGCTGACATCCAACGGAGTCACCTGGGGACGAAGGAGGCCAGAAGTCGGCGACGTTGTCACATTTACGTGAGTTTTCTACGAAAACGGGCGATTATCTATTTCCCCCGGCTGTCTTATTTGCTTAAAACTTCTGGGATTCCTAGGCTTTGCCAGACTATCTCTAATACAGTCGTTTCAGACCCCCGAGAGAGCCCGGAAACATTCATATTAAGCGGATCGCGGCGGATGAAGGAGACATGGTCAGGTGAACTCTCCCATCCTGGCCGAGTAATCTCGTTTCTAGACCTAAGAACCGCGACATACTGATGATAATCCCCTCCGGGATGTACTGGATGGAGTCCGGTAAGTGCACAAACGTTGTCTTTTTGAATTCCTTCTTTTCCAGACAATCCCGTCCATGCGAACGACAGCCACGTGTACGGCCCGGTAGGTGTCTCCTGAGTATCTAATATCTTTATTAGGTGAGTCATGGCCTATTACACGGCAGAGCGACACACATCATCTGGCCACCGGAGCACTGGAGGAGCTTATGACACGGGGACACGGCCGACTACTACTCGCTACGGGTTCAGCACCACTAGGAATCACAATAAATGTCGCAATCTTTTGGAATGCATCATGGGGACTCTAACAAATCTAGAACTCTTCTTCTCAGGACGGCGTCCACCGTGCTCTGTTCCACGGCCTCCTGAAGGTCCTTTCCGGAGACTCCGCCTCTGATGAGATCCTCGATCACCTCCAAGCAACGCACACGGATCTGAAACTAAAGGATGCACAACTGCATCTGGAGACGAACCTTTTCGTTGTCGCTATTCAGCAACTCCCGGCCAAGGACCCGTCTTAGCACGATCAGGTCGTTGCTGTAGAACAAGTCGGCCAACAGGCCCTTCTCCTTTAAAATGTCCGCCAGCAGTTTCAAAGACGATTCTAAAAAAGGGAGTAAAAACGATGGTATAATGGAATTAACCTGAGCATTGTTTGTTGATCTTCGAGGTGAAAACCTCTCCAAAGAGGGCAACCCTGCGGTCTTGCAATCCGCAAATCACCGGGTTTTCACAAAATTCCGGCACGGCGCTGTTGACGCCCACGAGGCAGTTCATCACGGTGTTGCTGTTTCTCTCAAAGTGACCCAGCAGACGCTGCACGAATCCCACGTTGATTGTTTCTGAAAAAAAACATTGTTCACTATAAAAGTGGTTGTACTATGTTGTTGTAATATGTGGCACTCGTATTCGCAACCTACGCCCTAAATTAGGGTCCGAAAACGAAAAAAAAAGAAGGAAGGAGGGGATTCTATATTCGAAGCACATTTTGGGTGGAATATACGGTTGAAGCCATTCGAATACAAAGCTTCCGAGGTCCACAGAAAAAAACGACCGCTATTCTCAGGCGAGGGTTCGCGTAGAGCAGTTTCATACCTTTCTTACTCTAAATCCCAAAAACCAACCAAAATGTGAGAGTGGAGGCAAACTGGCGGTGGAGAACAGTCTGTGGAACAGATCGAGAGCCCTCAATTCGTGGCTGTTCATCTGTTTCGTGGGTGGAGGGGTTTGCAGGGCGATGATGACCGGCAGCTGAGATTCGACGAAGAAAGGCGCCAGTTGGGGACAATTGGCTGTGAGGATGTCGAGACAGGAGATGACGGCCGCCTTGACCTCGTCGTTCTGGTCCATTTGGTAGACGTTGATCAACGAATTCAGCCAGATGAAGTCATCGCGCGAGGTGGCTTTTATCGAAATTCGCGAATCGGTTTTGCTCTGGAACGGGAATACAGTATCCAGCGGAGGAATGGTCCTACCACGATATCGGCGAACACACGGAGGTACTCGATGAGTCGGACGTCGTTTTGGCTGGCCGAGTAGCTTAGCTGCAATGGAGGTGAAAGGGGAGCTCAAGAGCGAACCTCCCCCTTTTCTTTGAAGATTCCTTGCAAACTGTCAGCCACCATCTCCAGCACCTGTCTGTCCCTGCAGTTGTCCACGTCCACTTCGTAGTTCAGCACTGCGCCTGCGATCTTCTCAAACGCAGCGTCACTGAAACTTTTCACTTTGACATGTCACGGTGGAGTTCAATGAAATCCGCCATTCTCCGTTTGAATATCCCAAAACTAAAATGAGCCAAAAGAAACTACAGATAACGGATTAAGCGGTAAATTAGAAATGTTACCCTCCGTCATTGTTAACTGTAATTGTTGCCTCGACAACTGGACAACAGTTTACCCTAGTTGGGGAAAAACTGGGTTGTATTATGAATCAATTGGCCCACAATTGAAAACCAACATAAAGTTTGTAATAGATGCCGTGTTGGTGAAACTATTACTGTTTTTTACGCGGTTCGAAAACATACTTTTTTTTACAGAATTAGGATTTGGGACTGCAACCGGTGAATGTGTAAACGGTGCCAACTCAAAGTCAGTTCACAAGTTATACCCCCATACTAATAATTCAGAAAAAAACCCGTTTTCAGTAAACCTTCCCCCGATTCGCGAAGTTCCCTACATCGCGAGGTCCTCTTTCGTGTGGAGTCGTTTTTTTTAAAACCACTAACGTTTTAAGCTATGAATACTAATAGGCAGTGGATTGAAACCGGGGAAGGCGTTTTTCTAAGTTCTGCTGTACATTTTGTGTTTCTGATTCCGACCTGACAAATTCAGAGATGGTGTTGATGACTGCCCTGGCGGCCTCGACACAAGAAGACAAGGAGGCGTCGGTTGAATCCCTCAATCGGTCGACGACCTCCGCCGCCAACGCCTTCTCATCCAGCACCCGTTCGTACATGGACCTATTCATGTAACACTTTCAGTTAGAGGCCAAGTTAGTAGCTAAGGAACCACCCAATCGAACAAAGAAGAAATTAGCACAAACTATTTATTAATACCTCTACATTGGCGAAACGAGTGCATCTCCCAAGTAAATATAGGAAACAACCTTTAGAAGAGAAAACGGGGAAGAAACGCGGGTACACGTAGGGATATGCGAAAGTATCTACAGTGAAGGACGGGGCGGCAGGACTCAGATCAGACGGAGGTGCTCGATTATGCGCGCGTAGAACTCATCCGAACTCTCGTCTTCCGATTCGTCGTCGGAGAACGGGCTGAAAATTCAAATATTAAAGAAAGGAATTTGCAGAGATAGATTGGTGGGTCGAGGACCCACTACGAACATCGCCCCAAGCCCCACACAATAACAAGAGTGCCACCGAAACTGGGCGAAAACTTACAAAAGGAAGTCGGAGAGGAGGGGCTTGCGCCTGGTGTGAGGGCTCTCTCCGGGGTCGATGGTTCCGTCGGGCAGCTGATGTTTGTAGAAGCACTTGTTGCCAAAGGGACAATGGATTCCGGTGGTTCGATCCTAGATCCTCATGAACCTCTTCCTACAGTACCCCACCTTGTAGTACTTGCACTGCTTCTGTCCCGTGTTCTCCTTGAACAGATCCAGCAGCACCTGTTTCTCATTCTCATCCTCCACCCAAATCGTCGACGGAATCACAAAGTCGCTGTGTTGGCGGCATTCCGGGCAGGACCTAGGTTACGGTAGATTTCTCACTAAAGAAACCGTACCTGACGACCTTGGCGTCAAAGTTGTTGTTCCTCCTCCACTGGCGGATGCACTCCAGACAGAAACAGTGACGACAGCCGTTGAGAATTCCGAAACGAAGGCTCTGAATCGGCTAAATTGAAGAGGAACTGCGGCCACCCACCTTCTCCAATATGTTGTCCATACAAATTCCGCACACTTTGCCCACTCCGCGGGCCTCGATGAAAGCGGCCTCCATGGCCATCTGGTGTCCCTCCACGCACTCCCTCGTGTGCTGTTTACGCTGTTCCTCGTCGTTAGGATTCAGACAGTCTCGGTTACAGTACTCGCAGGTCAGACCGTGGATGAACCTAAATATCGAAATTTCTGTGTAACTGCCAGTTGATGGAAGATCACAACACCCGCATATCGTTTCCAAAGAGAAAAGCTCACTTGCAGTTGGGGTCCTTGCACTCTCCTTTTTCCTCTTGGTAGGGACAGAGGGGAATGTCCCTCTTCAAGCCCTCATCGACCATTCCACTCTCCGTTCCCCCAGCGGCACATGAGTAACTGGCTCCTAAAATCTACTGTATCCCCCTTCGTGAGCTACAGTACCCTGCGGCAGTTTCTTCCAACTGGGCACAAACTCGGCGGCCTCCGTGTTCAGTCCCGGCTTGGCCAGTTTCACCGGTTTCGGGACGGAAAACGTCTTCTTCGGCGGTTCGGGCGCCGCTTTGTTAGTCTTCGGCTTGACGTGGTCGTAGCGACAGGCCGTGCCGTAGTTGCAACTAGAAACGGAGATTTAAAAAAGAACGAAGAGGGACTGACTTTCCCTTGACGTAGAAGCGACAGACCATGTCCGGCCGCTGGTTTCGGTCGTGGGAGAAGACGCATCGGTCGCCCTGGCGACAACAGCCACTGGCGAAATACCTGCAGAGGACAGGGCCAGTGTCACCCATCTGAAGGAGAATTTAAAGGACTGGGTCAGGGTACGGTAGATATGGGATCGCAATCCAAAGGGGATAAATAGGAGAAGGCAAAGCCAGAATTTTCATTATCACATTTACACCGAGTTGTATAGACCAGTAGTAATCACACGCAGAGGGGAGTCGATGTTTCAGTATTTACAAGTGAAGGCGTCCGGTATTTACATCAGATTGCACTGAAACGGCAGAATAAAAAGGGATACAAAAAGCGAGGAACAGTTTTCCCCCCTGGGAAACAAAAAAACGCACATTGTTTCCTTTGGCCGGCTTTCGCGTGCCCTCCTGCGGGGTATGGGATCGACTCAGCGGAGGAGAAGTGCTAAAACAGTACTTTAAACGCCGAAAAACAACTACAAACCTAGCGATAGGAGGAAGATTCTGCGGCGGAGGAGGAGCCCGGTTGTACTCTTCCTGTAGTTTCTTGGCCAGTTCGAAGCTACAACACAATAACAAAGGGATACCGTAACTGCTCACTCAGAGTTGGTGGTTTCACTGCTAGGCGTTTCGGGAGTGGAGGTCTGGGTGGGCAGGGGACGGAATTCCAAGTCCGTGAATTCCGAATCGCCTTCAATGTTCTGCAGCTTCTCCCAGACGGCCGGCGAATTCAGGAAGCCTTCGTCGGTGCACAGAACATACAGTTGCCCCTGACAGAAAACGAATTACCGTAACCTCAGGAAAATTTACATTTCGGCGATAAACTGTGCTGAAGTGGTTGTTGCGGAAGAGAATGATGAAAGTGTTGTCTTGCATCGCGTCGCGCACGGCGAACAGCCCAGAGTAGGTGATCTTAAAGGCCTGATTACGCGGTTCTAGAACAACCCACCTGATTGCTCGTTTCGTTCAAAAAGTCGCGCAAAACGGTGTTAATCAGCGATTTTTCTGCCACCTGGTTGTACGTTTGGTCACCGACAGCTTCCGCTAAAATACGATTTTTACAACGAAAGGGGGACTGACTGTATTCTCCCTCGACTTTCCAAGTGTGATACAGCTGGAGGTCCATCAGGTCGTACATGGCAATCGACGGCGTGTACTCGAACGATTTGACGTCGTTGAATCTGAAAGTTATCTTTAAATCGTTGAAAACCGTAAAATTACCTCAAATTGACTTCCAGGCCCCGACCAAGGCTCGGAAGGATGTCAAGGACATCCTTCACGGCGAATTCATGCTGTCTCAGATCGACCTTAACAAGAAAGTTCCCAAAAATAAATAAAAAGCCCAAACCTCGCTCATGTTCTTCGGTTCCTCTGTGATAATAGAGGCGATAAGCTGAGTGAGGTCGTAGCGAGTGATCCGATCGGGCGACCCATTGATGGTCCTAGCGCGAACGCGAATTCGACCTTTAAATTAAAGGTTAGGGGATCAACAGAGGCCACCACCTTGGAGTGAGAGGACGTTGATTGCGGCAATAAGGGGGCAGGGCCCGTTCTGCGATTGCATCACGATTCGGCAGCTCTTTCCATTGAACTGGATGATCTGGGTCTGAAATGAGTAAACTGCGAGAAAATTCATTGAACAAGCTCACCTTGAATTCATCCGCGTCGGAAATGGCGTCGGGATTCGGAGTGATCGGTTGGGCGACGGCTTCCACGGCGGGAGCAGCTTCCAAGGTGGGAGCGCTAGGAACTTCGTCCGAATCACACTTTCTCGAAGATTCCCGATCCGTTTGAACCACTACGCTGATGGCATGGACATCCTGAAATGACTCATCAAGTTTTGATAAGAAAAAGGCGAGTATGCGACCCATGACAATGGTCTCGTTTAAAAAAATAAAACCAAACCCACATCCGCTTGGCGCGAGACCTCACTGACAATGTAGTTCAGAACGCTATCGACAACTTGAAGGTCCGCGAGGGAGTCGGTCAGCTTGTCAATGTTAGTTTCACTGGGAGAAGCCATTTTTCATGCTGAAATGGAAATAACTCAATTCGTTTAACACAAATTGAGGACAAAATGACAAAAAAACGAACAACTTTAAAACCAATAGCAGGCTGGTAAACGAGATAAACAAACCGGCAAATTCCGCCGACTACGGGAAATTTCGTAAACACCGCACAATTTTCTAGCGGCGACCGGAGTAATCGGTTCAGGACCCAAGACAATTCAATTCCCCCCGAAGTTTTGTAGCAAAAGATGTTTCGTTACAAAAAGGAATATCAGAATACATCGCTATGATTTCATGTATAACAACTGAAATTCGGATGAAAAACCCTGGATGACCCGATGATGTACCAAATGTGATTGGGAGAGTGAAGTTGTGAGTAAACTTCATGTACAAAAATGTGTGTATGTAAACTTGCATAAGGAGCCAAGTATATTATCTGGGCTGTTGATTCCCGTGGATCTTAAGTCCATTTCCAATTTCTCGAAAGAAATACCGCACTAAGAACTGGTTTCCTGAAATTTCTCTCTTGGACGAGTGCCAGAGGTTTTCTGACTTCGGCGAATGGTATCGCTCGTCACCCATGATGAGCTCTTTTGAGATTCCCAGGAAAGCAATCTTTTGATGCTGTTTCACAATACTCTACCCACAAGCATTGCCATCAAGCTGTGTTGCTCAACAGAAACGACAACACATAACACTTTAGCTTTCATTGATCAAACGTAAGAATTTCCTGTGGTTCTTTTCAATAAAGTGGCATTTCCACCCTTCTAACGTTAACCTAACGTTAAGTGACGAACTCCTTTGAAATAACGTCGCCAACTATGATCCAGCCTGAGAGGACCAGTTGTGTGCGAACTCTGAACCGCTGTGCCCGCCTCTCTGCGTCCCGCCCCGTCGAATCGTCTGCCTCTGCCGACTACCCTCGGACCACCCTTTTATTGCACCGGCGCACCCTGTGGTCACATCGATTTTATTTCATGCCACTGATAAACTGTGTACTGTCGATGCAAGTGCCAGCTGAGAGACCGTTTCGAAGTATTACAATCTTTTTTATCTCTTAAGAAAAAGTCACACAAGAAGCACATCTGTGGTTCATCTAGCTAAAATAAAAATTCTCGATGTAAAAAAAAGAAACGATTGTTGCGCAGTACTAAGTTTAACGGCGTCATTTCAGAATTGCGTTTGATTTTAATCGTACTCCCGTTGTATTCTTTGAACGTTTCTCTTTGGCCAAAAGAGTACCAATTGGTACCTTTTTTGTATTATAAATGGTGATTTACTTTAACTAATCTGTTTTTATCGTATTTATTGCGAATTTCCTTTATTTTCCATGCGTTTGTAGTCATTTACGCGATGGAAAGTGTGTTGTTCTCCAAGATATCTTCCACTCTCTTCTTTGCTTGAGCCGTTGAGCAAACATTGGGGTTTGTGCTCAAAACGAATTCCTTTCTGCGCTTTTCACACTTTTCTTCAGCGGTGGCGATGGCCACGATGGAGAAGGACATCAGCGAGGCCCTCTCGCAGATCCTCAATGAGCAGGGGGAGCGGTTCCTCGAAGACAGCACCACCGTACAGGTATTTTGGCTTCTAGATTCGGAATAAACTGAGATTTAGGTGAAAAATCCAGCCGCACGGAAGACGGGCGAGGAGATTGAGGTGGTGGTGTCCAGGAAAACTACCGTCGTGTCTCAGCCCAATTCGGATGATGAGGATTTCGGTATTTTCCTTCTTTTGTATAATTGTGAAATGTGTTTAGGTTCCCTGAGTGACACGGAACTTATCGTTGGCAGGGATCGACTTGGCTCCATGCACAGAGCGGGTGAGTGAGGAGTTATTTTAATGATCACGGTATGTTCAGGAAGTGATGATGAGTTGCCAAGACACACCACCCTTCGCTACAAAAGGAGAAAGGGAGGCCAGTGGCGACAGGTGGAAGTGGGCGACGAGGCGGTCGAGGACAACAAGGAGGCCGAAGACGAACTGCAGGTACTGTTTGAAGTAATTTCTCGAAAAGTCAGCTGGTTTTCTAATGTTTTATTCGTAAAATATGCGACGGTATTAAAATCCTTTTAAACTTCAATTCCAATAGCAGTTTACTTGTAGGTGGATGTGGAGGAGGATGTTTCTGAAGACACCGGAGTCGTCACGAAGACCTATCACGCCCGCTGGAAAGTGCTGAAGTACGAGCATTTGCCGGAGTGGCTCCAGGACAATGAATTTTTGAGGTAACTCATGTTTCGGGAGAATTTGCGCAGGCAGCCCCACTCACATCATGACCAGCTGTTTATGATGGCTATATTCATTGTAAACGGATATATTTAAGGTCTTGTGTTTGAAAGCGCTTCCAAGTAAGTTTTTTAATGGAATTCTTGCAACAAAAAAAAGCTGCCGAAACATTTGAAAAGGCTTAAGTTACTCAGGCCTTAGTTTAAAAGTGAAACCACCAGTGTTCCCTGCTCTTACTTGCATAAAAATGCCGTTTTTGCAGAATTAGAGAGGGGGCTGCCTAGCTAACTCATTTTGTAAACATATACGTATTTTTAATAATTTCCTCTAGACACGGCCATCGTCCGCCCCTGCCGTCGTTCGCCGAGTGTTTCAAGAGCATCTGGTCGCTTCACACCGAAACCGGGAATATCTGGACACATCTTATCGGTTAGTCCTCTATGCAGACTTCTCAAATGACCTGGAGACGGGACGTTTCTTATCTAATCGGCGTTTTTTGAGTTACGGGCAGCAGTACTTGGCGATACGTTCCTCGAGGCGTGGAAAACAAACAGCTGCGTTTGGAAACGGGCCTTATTTGCAGAAGACGGAGAAACGGGCTATCCGGGGAATCCTCCATTGAAATGGGTCGGAATTTAAGAACACGCCATTTGAAATGAACTGCCTGGGCTGATTTTATGACTCGTTTCATGGCTATTTTCATGATTTCCCTGGGAATTGTGAAAGCAGAGCAGAGTACGAGGGAGTATCCGGTGGTAAACATCACATGCCACGTCTGATTTGATTTGTCACAGTCTCTTTCACATTTCTTGTTGACTCGATTGTTGTGAGACAATGGCCACAGACTTCGAACGAGAGTGGGAAGACTCGACCTTCTCACGTGGCACTTAGGCTGCTACTCTGCCCTTTGCCTTTGTTGTGTCGGCGGCTATCACCACGTGGGGACCGCGTGACTGCATGGCGAGACATTGCACTCGCCGACGTGGGCGATGGCGGCGGAAATTGGCGCGAAGCAAAGGGTATCAATGATCATCCTTCCTTGGGAAGAAGATGTCGCAACGCTTTATCGGAATTTGCCGCGTTAGTGACTATATGAAGTAAAAATCACTGTATCGCGAATGTATACAGAGTTAGATAGCCTGCTTGACATAGGTGAGCAGTAGATCACACCGATGTCCATTTCCACATCGAACCCCCATACATTTCGAAATTTAAATGGTTTAATTGTGTCAAACCCCGTAAAAAAATTGCCGAACCTTTACTATAGGTCATATGGACAATCCACCACAGGGGGCAATTTTTGCGACAGTCCGTGTTTTAGACAAATTTTGCATTGATGGCGTGCACACGTAGTTCATAGCTGGAAACTCCACACTTTAACAAAAAACTTGTCTTCCGATCGGAGGTATCGGTGTTGTGCCACAACACCTTTATTTAACAGTTCCTCAAGAGATTTGCTGCCTTCAGGCTGTGTCGCCTTCGTCGTGCTGGCTGCGTGGTTCCTCTCTCGTCCCGACAACCACATCCAATTCCAAGAGAAGGTGGTCTTTTCCTTCTTCTTCGCCGGTGCCGTCCTCTGCCTTGGACTGTCCTTCGTCTTCCACACACTCTCCTGCCACTCCGTCAGCATTGTTCGTATCTTCTGCAAGTGGGATTTCCCCGTTTTCACCTTTAAATGGCTTTTTAGACTGGACTATATGGGTATTTCCATGCTAATCATTGGCTCTTTCATCCCCTGGATTTACTACGGTTTCTACTGTCGCCGGGAGCCTAAGATCACCTACATCGCCATGGTCAGTGTCCTGGGAGCCGGTGAGTTTTCCAAATAAACCGAGTGGTTTCTGGATTCAGGGGCTATCATTGTCTCGCTTTGGGACAAGTTCAGCGAATCGCGGTATCGACCTGTACGTGCCGGAGTCTTTGTTGGAATGGGATGCAGCGGTTAGATCCATTTCCTTCCTCAAAACAGTCTCCTTAAGGAATTCTGCCGACCGTGCATTACATAATCACCGACGGCGTTCGTTCTTTGTTCGAGGACAATGCTTTCCATTGGTTGCTGCTCATGGCCTTCCTCTACCTCTTGGGAGCCCTTCTCTACGCCACCCGCACGCCCGAGCGCTTCTTCCCCGGAAAATGCGATATTTGGGTTCGTTCCTGTTCTTCATTCCCCCTGATTTCCGTTTTCAGTTCCAATCCCACCAATTGTTCCACACGTGCGTCGTCATCGCCGCCTTCGTACATTACTACGGAATCAGTGAGATGGCGATGGCTCGTCTTAACGGCTCCTGTCCCTCGTCTTCGCCCATCAGCCCCCACGACGAGTTGTAACCTCGTCCTAGCATCGCTAGTCCTTTCCTTCACTTGTCCCCATTCCTCCCCGCTTCCTCTGCCTTCCTTCAGCTAATGTACCTTTGCTCATGTTACAGGTTCTGCGTCACGCAGCCGGCGCTTCGGCGCGGACGAACTCGTCTTCACTAATTCCTGGTGGTCTAAGCTTTCCCGCACAGAGTTCTATGTATTAAGACTGTAATTTGTCTATCTATATAAAGATCTAGCGTTTTTTGTTGTTAATTGGGCGGACGCTAAATAGACCTCGTGACCACTAAAGACTCCAAACCCGGCGGGGACAAATTCGCGCCGGGTAGTTATGTTTGATCCGGTGTTATGTTCCCGCTCGAGGAGGCCTCCTGCACTACACTACTGGAAACACTTCGATGGAGTTCCACAGGCGGAGAAGTTCATTTCCACATTATACTACCGCTATGTAGACAAAGGACATTCGACCATAATAAGAAACTACTTTCGGGATATCCCGGCAAGGAATAGGAAAAGCTACAAGAAAGTTAACCTTTTCCCTTTCGAACGGGCTTTGGTTGCACTAACTAACGCAATAGAGCAAAAAGTTCGAGTTCCAGGGCGCCGTACATACGCACGCAGAAGAAACCATAAAATAGGAAGTGCGCGACAAGCAGTAACACCGCCTGAGTTTCTTAGTGGCTCCTTCCAGCCACCTTCTACCACACGAACAGGGTGTACCCGCTTATACGGGGTTCCACCCTGTGCTACGAACAAAGGAAAATATCAACTACAAAAAAGAGATCAGGAGCGACGATGGAGACACAAGGTTGCAGGCTGTAGACGGAACTCGGCATCTGAAAAAAAAGTTGAAATGAATACTCTTCACAGTTTTTGCAACGATATAGCGCAATTCGTTATGGCGCGCACTGTTTGAGCAGTTGTTGGTTCGACTCCACCGGCTGTTCTCAGTGTGGAAATACTTAAAAGGGAGGTCACATCAAAGGAAGCGAGGGAAGATTTGTATTTTGTTTTTACTTAAAAACAATGAAAAAATAGGCGCGCCTGGTCTCCCATTCTATGATTTTGGGCAAAATGTTCTGAAAGACCCATGATAAAATAATGGCGACAAAAACAAGAAGGCTGTGTAGTTTCGGCGGAAATTATAAATATAAACCTGTTGGCTTTTTTGGTTGATGTCGTCACTGTCGTCGTCATTAGAAGCTGTCGCTGTCGACTCCATTTCTGTTTCATAAGATAAATGGAGACTGTGGCAGGACTCTGAAAATGCAAAGACTTTATAAAAAGCCGTAACCGATGAAACAAACCTTTCTAAACTCCAGTAGCTGATCCCGTTGTTTAATCACTGAAGTTTAAAGAAGAGAAGGAGCAGACGGCGGCGAGAATGTGACGCCTGAAAACGGGAATTGTTCTGGGAAAGACTACAGGAATTGCACATTTCAATGATATGCTCACTTGACTCGAGTTTCAGTTATGATATATGAACTAGTTCTAAACTTACGCTAAAGGTCAAAGCATACCTGGACATGGTACGGAGGTGGCTCAAAAAGACTCCAAAAACCGAGTACCCACTGTTTCTCAAGGTCCCCATACAAAGCAACC
>LNBV01001102.1:0-19777 GCA_001513535.1 Oscheius sp. TEL-2014 | reverse complement strand
AGCTATTTATAAAATTTTCTGAAGTTTCTTTGTTCAGTTGCACTATTAAAATCCAACGTGTTACAAGAGAAATCAGTGGGTGCAAAAGTGTATTTCCATTTAAAGCACTCAATGAATGTAAGTGCGGGGTACAAATTTTTATGTCGTTTTTGCTAAGAAACATACGTTTTCATTCCACGCGTCAGACCGGAAAAAGCGCGAAAAGAGTTCAAAAATGGAAAATCGCTCCCAGAATAAAATGCTTACCTTTCCGAGCGGTACGCTGGGACTTTTCGTGACTCTGGAAATAATTGGAGTAGAGGGGGCTTCTGTGTTCTCGTCCTCAGCGTCTTCCATGATCGTGCCTTCTGTTCCCTCTTTCATGACCGCTAGTGTCTTCTTTCCGTAGTTACTAGCCCGACGGTCAATGCTCTGTCGATTGGGAGCTGATCTGGGGGCAAGGGAAGCCGCAGATGAATCGGAATGTGCATCAGCCATCGTTGGAGTGTAAGATCTCGTCAATTCTGAACAAAATTCTCAGTCAAATTCCAGTTTTCCAATTACCCATGGGTTTCATGGATAGCTCCTCCTTCAGCTGAATCAACTCCGCATGACATCTGTTCACCAAAACGCAGATTGGCAAGGTTTGATGATCATGTTTCTCAATCTTTTCGAGAATCTCCAATTGCCAAGCTCCTTCCTGTTCATTGGTTGGTTTTTGTTTTACCTTGAATGCCTTTAGTTGATCATTGTTCTAACTAAATCACCTTGTTTTGAATAACGGGAAGGATTAGCAAAGCAATCGGCAAATCCGAGTGGAGTAGGAAATCGACAAACGCAATTCCACATTGCGCCCCAGGCTTCTTGGCCAAGAGATCTATGAATAAAAAGTAATAGGGACATTGTAATTGTGATACCTTTCACGAGGCGGGCGACTCGGGGCCACATTGTAGTCAACAACTTTCCAAAACATAACATCAGGACTTTCAAAGCCAGATATACACTCTGGCAGACGCTTTCTCGAACGATCCTGTGAGTGGATACGGTAGCTGAGTGGCCTCTGTCAGTCACTGACACGGATCCTTGCCGTGCTGATAGGTCTGAAACAGATTTTGCCTTTAAGGTTTGCAGATCCTTAGCAAACAAAGGGTTGGGTGCGTGCAGTCACGGACACTAGGCCTACACATTACGCACAATAGGTTTGGGTGTAACACAATTCTGAGCTGTTGGTATGATTCGTTTAAAAAGCAGGTAAAAAGCACTTCAAACTTAACAGCAGCCATCGTCTCCAAACCAACCGTGAACTTGGGTTCCCCGAATAAATGTAGTGGCCAAGGTTGACGTACTCATTAATGGAGCCACTGATTGTTTTCCAAGAGGTGGTGAAACGGCATTTTGCATCAAGGAGATGCACATGGACAGATCTTTCGCTTGGAGAACAGATGCTTCTGAAACACAATTTTTACATAAAAGTCCTAGTGGTTACCTTTCGGATGGCCGGAGATTCTGAGGAACATTGGAATCAAGAGATGACAAAGAACCGCCTCCAGACGATCAGCTGCAGGACCGATAGCTTCAGCACTTGTGACAAACTCCAGGGAAAAGGTGAATTGGCCCAAAGCCTGCATGAGTATGACTGCAAGACGTAGTACAGCTTGACAGAAGGAGTGGGGAGGAGTTGTCGGATGGAGTACTGTGGCTGGGTGAGCAGCGGGGGTTCCTTCATCTTGGCAAGGGTCTCCTACCACAATCCTCAGGCACAACTGAGTTGTAGTCTAAACGAATTCTCGGCTTAGTTGAATAACAACCGACCTTCAGAGGGTGAAGATGTGCAATGTATGGGTATGCTGACAAAGTGTCGCAGATCCCGATAAGCCAGTTACTCAGGGCAGGCCAACAAACCCTTCTCCTCAAGCTCTGCTTCTTGGCTATCTGAAAACAAGTCATAAACACATAAACGCCTTGTCTACCAACCTTAGCTATTGTCTTATCCAACCGACGAAGAATAATATTCAGTGCCGATCTGTTGCTTTCTATTGACCAATCAGTAACGGGAAGGATGACAAGGAAGTACTTCTGAAGACCAAGACAGGACATTGTTGACAAGTCGTAAGGAGCAATCTTCAGAAGAGTGAGAGCCACTTCGCTCAGCTTTACATGACACTTGTGGTCCATAACTTCAGGAAGTTTGATATGCTCAGTTCCTGTTGAAATTCTCGCCAGTTCTTTCAATCTGAATGAAACTGATTTTAAAACCTAATGATTGATTACCTTGGTGTGGCCATTTCCAAGAAGTGTGCGGTCAAACAAAGCAAGGTATCTCTCGGTCTTCTGAACTGTTCTTTCTGCTGCTCTTCAACTTCAGCTGCTTCCCAGCCAACAGCGACTGATCTCTTCTCACGGCTGGAAATGTAAATGAACTAGATAGTGTTTGAAACGTACAGATGGAAGGGTCTTGTATTTTCATCATCATTTGTTGTCGGAGGATCAAAGAACTGCGGTGAATCAGCCATGAATGGCTTGTTTCTGTCGGACACGGTACCAAGTTCGAACGTTCTTTGTGGGCCTCTGAAAGCTCTGTTTTTGTAAAATCAAAAGTTACATACCTTGCAAGTGCTTCGCAACTATTGATTAGAGCTTTGATCTCTACACATAGAGTTGTCCACTGTGCTATCTCCATCTTTGCAGCTGCAGCTGAATTTCCTTGTGCAGCCGTGTCCGTCTCCATTTGTCGAATCAAGTGGGGAAGAAGCGCCGCCATCACCAACTAAATAATTAACATTTATCAGTCTTTTTGGTAAAACAAACCAGCATGTGATAGCTTCTTTTGCTTTCCGGAGCAAAGGCACAAACGCAGATGCAGCTGGCAAAAGCGTCTGTGAGAACAGAGAATGTGTTGGGATCATCGCGATAGCAGAGGTCTAGTGCTTTTAGGGGTTTGTCGTAAGGAACAAGACCAAGGATGTCCAGCGGATCGACTTCGTCTCCCATTTGTTCCATAGATCGAAGGAGATAGTACCAGTACTAAAAATATTTTTTTGCTTTTTTTTCCCAACCGCTTCGTATAAATGGTAAAAAGTGTTTACAGAAAAAAGTGAGAAAACAATGTGTGCCTCTGTGAAGCTGAAACCCCGAAAAGATGCCCACCTTTGCCTTCACTCGAGTGGGATTGATTTCAAAATCACTGCTGTTGGTGTCCAGAATGTTAGCAACCGAGCCGCACATTTGCAAAAGGAAGGGTTTCCTGAACCAACGATGTGAAAAGACAGGTCAAACGCCGCTCACCTGTGAAGCAAGTAGAACTGTCTGCACAGAAATTCCACAACGGAGCAGAACATTCGATTGGTCTGTCGCTGACTGTAGCACCGCAGGATTGTTGGCATAATGAGGAAGAATCCCTGGCTGGCGAACAGTGAATTGAAGTGAATCGACATGCAGATGTAGGTTGCAGCACATCTTCTCAGAATCAACAAATCCTCACAGTGGAGGATCATGATCCCATTGATCTAAAGATCGTCGTAAAGTTACCTTCTTCATGCAAAAACTCACGACATTAATGAACAAGTGAAGGTCCGCGAACATGAAAGCATTCTCCATTTTCTCGAACATGTCGCTCATCAGATTGGCCCAGGTAAACTTGTGCATTGCTTCCATTGTCTTCAACTGTTCTCCCAGCTTCCCATGATGTAGTCCAAAGCAGGTTTCCAAGCTCTTCCTGGGGAATGAAGGTAGATGCGTTAACTCGTCGTGGAGGAAGAAGATTCGTTGAGCAATCTTAACATCAACTTGAGAATTAGACTGCTAATCTTAGTTACCACGTTCTGCGGACTATACTTCAGAATATTGTGGGTCAACAGCACTTTTCCAACTTCCATGAACCTTTGAGAAAATGCCATCTGTTTCATTCGGTCTTGCGCCTCCAGTGGATCCATCTTTACAAGAGTCAATTGAGGGTAGTCAGATCTGTGAAAGAAATAGAAGTCCCTGAAAATGAAAATTCAACATTTTCTTGAAGCAATTGTAACTACCTAACGTAGTTGGCTGGTAGGTGGATTTGTCCATTTTTACTGTCGGTCAGGAAGTAAGCGTTGACGTCATCTTCGATGTTGAAGAATTCGAGGCTGTCACTATAACGAGTTTATCAGTTCGTGTCATACTGTTCCACATACCTCAAAATCTGCTGGAACTGGGTGTCTTCGTGGACAGGGAATTGACTGGGAATGCCACCTTCTCCACAATCCGGGCCGTGGACGATGATTTTCTTGGCTGATGGAACATGAGCAGTGATCAGAAGGGCTTGCTAAAACACCAATACCATTGAGTACGACATATTCTATTTTTTGTGATAAAATATATTAAAATGGTTTTGTACTATAGATGGCGACAAAACTACTTCGTTATAACGTTCCAATTTTTTGATGTTGTTCCTACGGTAATGCATGCTGTGTAGGATACTCAGGCCGCATACGCAGCGCAATTGGCCGAAGTAGATTTGAATTTACGTCATAACAGCAAAGGAAAATAGGATCTACTACAGTTCTA
Organism: Oscheius sp. TEL-2014; assembly: GCA_001513535.1. Classification (NCBI taxonomy): domain Eukaryota; kingdom Metazoa; phylum Nematoda; class Chromadorea; order Rhabditida; family Rhabditidae; genus Oscheius; species Oscheius sp. TEL-2014. The sequence goes on along the minus strand of LNBV01001102.1, from coordinate 15,256 downwards.
GGGTAAATATTTAATGTTGTTGGTGATTTTCAAGGGTATAGATCGCCAGAAATTCTAGGATTCTTTAGATGGAGTAGTGAAATACGGCCAGGTACATTAAAGTAATCACTTCTACAGAACCTTTCACGTTTCATTTTTGCTTGAAAGTGGAAAACAAAGCCACAAAAGTGAAACACATGAGTCTCAGACTTAATGTTAACCAATCTTCAAAACTAAAAGAGTGGCCTTTGAGTTGAAAAAGTAAAATCCCAGCAAACACAAAATTTGGCGTTGTAATGATACCGCGGGCAGCACTGGGTAGATTTGAAATCGTGAAATCTTCCGTTTTCTGTATATTCGAAAATGCCTGTAAACTTACATCTAACTGACTCCTTTTCAACAACTGCTTGAGATCTTTGAAGTATAGCCCGTGAACGTTGGGTGCGAGAATCCATGTGAGTGACAATGCCAATCCGAGTGCTTTTTCCGATCCGTCACATTGTGGAGGCCTCACGAAGTGTAGTACGAAGCCGAACTGAAACTTTAAATCTATAACTATACTGGGTTTTATTACCAAGTAGTTGAGAAGTGTTTGAGCCACTTGCGTTGGCAAAGGATGGAACCGAAGGACCATCCGACGGAGAAGTGACATCAGGTATTCCTAAACGATTCCTTTCTTGAATGAACTAAAAATCATTTCTTCCAAGTCATCGCCTCCCGCTAAAACATGCCAGTGCAACAATAATATTGGTTCACGCATCATCCTTTTAATCAATCCCCCGTGCTTTCAACATGCAAAAGCAGTGCAATACGGTAATGTTACGGGTATCCTTGAACTTACGTGATATTTACACAGATAATGCTAACTTACGTAGTTGTCGGTGGGCCGGAACTCTGGCGCCACCGCCTGAAAAACCGCTAGGCGTGCGAAAGCAGGAAAATAAAGGCTGAAAGAGTGAGCCGCGAAGGAAAGAGTGTGTGCCTCACACGAAGTGGGGTGGGTGATAGAATTCGATTGCAACATTCAACCCACCTGTCGATCGCGATTAGTCAACTTTTCCAGAAAATGACGGAAGAACAGGGTAGGCTCCTCCACAATGCAGGTCCAGACGATTTTCTTAGCAACGTCACTTACTGAAACACACACTTTTTCATTTAAGTTTTCAGTTAACTGACCGGAAACTCCATTTGCATTCACTTGCGGATCATCCAACATCTCTACGATTGCAGGGACAACACTGAGAAGAGAAGAGGGAAACACAGAAGGAGCCAATGGTAGTTGACGGGCGGAATGATGAGGTTGTTCAGTTTCTGAAAACATAAATGTTCTGTGATCCAGATTAATTCAAACCATCAGCCTGTTCCTGCTGATGATGAATCAATCCAGGATCAAACGAGGCCAATTGCACCACAGCCGAGTTTCGCAACCTGAACAACCTATTTTTGTAAATAAACGAGTAAAAGAGACTTGAAGAACTGTCGTTGTTCACACTGCCTCTCCTCTGCGTCTCTGACAGCTTTTCGGACCATTTCCTGCTTTTGTTTTCTTCTCGTTCTTGTCATTGTCATGATGGTTTGAGACTGAAAATACCATATGAATATCTGGTTTTATAAGGCATACCGTAGCTTGTTCTTCTTCTTTCAAAGACAGCTCTTCAATGTTTGTTTTTAGGTGAGGCATCCAAGGAGGATCGACAACTGGTGGCGGCGGTTGGCCAAGATTGGAGTTGACGTTGTTGCTGGTCACAAGAGGTTGGAAGTCTACACTGGCGGGTGGTACCTAAAAAGCGAAGTAAAGTATCAAGACTGCGAATCAAGGCTGTGCGAAACTTCGGCTCATCATCCGCAATTGTTTTTTCCAGGATGAAAAAAGCGTAGTAAAGCTCCCTTGAAGGCCTTGTCTTCGTTTAATAGAGTAAATACCGTAGCGTCGATAGCTAAGTTGACCCCTGCGAGATTCGCCCTCGGGGGTGACTTTTTGAGTGATTACGCACCGGAGTGATTACGCATCAATAAACTATCCAACCCCTAATGCAGCTTAAGTGGTTTTTGTTTAATAATGTCAGATAGTTTTCGTATTGATGCAGTTAAGTATTTAAAGCTCTTTGAACCGCCAAATGCATTTAGATCTTACCTTAAACGTCTGTTGGGCCCCTTCTTCCATCTTTAGCCAAACATGTTGTCGATGACGCCACAACGCATACCATCTTAATTATGACCTTTCGAGATTTTGATATTACCGTCATACCTCTGAATGGCGGCAGTTCTTTCCGTGGGCTCCTTTGATTCCATTGTCTCGTTTATGATTGCAATGGCATCTTCTGATCGACGGACACAGGCTATGATAAACATCGAAGCGGCACTAGCAACGATGTGGGGGTCCTCGTTAAGGAGGAGACTCCAACTGACGCCAAGAAGTTGTTTGTATTGGTCAGAATTCAGAAGAAGGGCGCTTTTCAAAGCCGCAGACAGTGGTGCGTGGATGAGATTCAGGGCCAGAAGAGAGATGTACTCCAACATCGGTTTGTTGACATCAGTTTCAGGCTCCTCCAGGGTGGATTCGGAATGTCGGTCTTGTTCCTGCTTAGCGAGAAATTTACATGTTTTTAAGTTTAAACTCACAACACTAGACTTTTTGGCTACACTGTCCTCCTTTTCCTTCTCTTTCTCCTGCATCATCTTCTCCATGAGCATTGCCTTTATTGCTTTTGAAGCACACTCCGGGTTGGTTCCGACCATAGCGCTCTCCCTCCTTGGAACCACTGCCGATTGTCGCGAGTGGAGGGACTAAATGAAACAGTAGAAAACTGTGCAGTTTAAGGAAATGTTGCATTCAAAATGTGGCACTTGACTTGTCATGCAATGGTTGTCAATGCCTGAATCAAGAAAGAGGATGTGTGTGCAGCAGATAGTTATGGAGAAGCGACAGGATGGGTGTCAGGAGGAGATTTCAAAAGTGATTGAGGGAAAGAGCTAGTGGGTGCCTTACAGGCTTTGACGATTTCTTGTTGTTGATAAGAGGACTGGGTGACGACTGAAACCGAAGAGGATAAACTACTATGTTCATTCATTTTCACTTTTTAAACTGTAAGAACCATTTTCTGAAGTACAGACTAGCCAATGTTAAATAACCGACCCGCAAAGGGTCATTTCTCAGAATAAAAACGTAACTGTGTCATTGTTTCATTCTGAGAAAAAGAAACAATAAAAAGGTGGCAAAGTATACAAAACGTTGTGGTGAAGCCTAAAGTGCAAGGCATGTTTGCCAAAGCTTAGAGCACTAGGCTAAATTTTTATTGATCAATGATTTTTAAACTCTCTTCTAACAAGGCTTTTTAATCTGGTCTCAAAAGCTACAAGTTCCAATGTATCTTAGTTTTCTCATAGATTTAGAAAGTTATAATAAGTGCCTTTGTACCTGATGTGACAATCTAAATGATCGATTACAGAACTACCCTAAACAAATTTTATCACTTACCCTTCGAAGAGCTTGCTGTCCTGATTGAAACTTCTCCAACGCTATTCTTCTCTTATCCACCCTAACTTTTGAATTCCTGAAAATCATATTGATTTTGGAGTTGGGCCTTTTACCTTTTCACGCCATACAATGTAGCGAGGGCTTCACATAACCGTTGACAACTTCGGCTGACTCTTTCAAAGCAACGGGCGGTGCAGACTCCTTCGTGGTTGCAGTTCATATCGAAGGAATTGGTGGTTTTGATTACAACCTAAATGTATAGTAATTAGAATTTCAATATAACCAACCTTCAGCCATGGGAAGTTACTTGAGATGTGTTGTTCATCATCGTCCATGTTTGTCTTTGGTTGAACTGGTTGCCCGTAGGCACTTCCGTGCTGTGAGCTGTGTTGACTAACCAGGTGCATAGTCTCTGTTGGCGAGGCCAACGGCAGTTCATCCGTCGGTTTAAGAGAATCACGTTGTACAACGTTTACTAAAACTATATATCAAAAGCGTTAAACATTCAGATGCAAGGTCAGGGTACTTTGGAAACGGACGTGGATGCGAGGGTAAATGGGTTAGTATATGAAAAGACACGTGGGTGTCACCTTCGGGAAACAAACTGGAAGTAGGAAGGGAGGCGAAACAGCGGCCAGCGACTGCGATCGGGGGGCCTAGCAATAGCTCTTGCTATTTTATAGTATTTTTGTTCCCCAGTTTTTGAATTTTCAAAACAAACCTTCAGTTTCAATTTCTTCCGGTTGGGGTTGTTTGGAAGCTTTTCGAATTCTTAAAAAAAAGGTTTTTTAGTAGTTTTAGTAGCTGTTTACCTGAAGGACCGTCTCTTGTGACTGCTTTCCAGAGACGGCTGACCACCCATAGGAACGCCTCTCTTCAACAATCGCTGTCTTCCCGTTGTAATTTTCTTTCCTAAATGATTAGCCATGAGATTTACTCGCGCACTACCAATCCACTACTCTATAGTTCTTTCTACATAGAACCCTACTACCGTACGGGAGAGCGATTCCCCAAACCTCTTATCGCTGATTCACTGAATCGAACGCACGTTTCCATTTTTTCTGTAAACTCGACACGTCAAGATGGAACAGACTCTAACGCGTGTTATTATTCCACACGGACATGCAAAACAGCCACGGCAATGCAAGCCAACTTGTAAGGTTACAAATAGTTAACTTAAATGTAACCTTACCATTTCATAAAAAGACAAACGTCAAGAAAATGCTATCGTTCATATTACAAAGAGAAAAGATTACAGTTTCGATCCGATCCAAAAACGATATATACAATTCGATCATTCAACCCGATGTATAAAATGTGTTGTTATATATTACGGTTCAATTAAAGAATCTAGAATTTAGTATCCTTTATTCGTAGAATTTAAGGTTCCACAGGTTTCCAGGGTTCATTGAACTCTAAGAATTTGGAACTGTATATCAAAACAGTGGAAATACGTCAGGTGACCCTGAAAAAGTGTCCAAAACATCTGTACGGGGTAAAAAGCCGTTTTTATGAATTGTATTGGAATTTTGTGACTAAATTTAGTGTTTGGCAATGATTCAACTCAAAATGCTGGTTCACTAAACCGAATGATCCCTAAGAAACCTGAAAAACTTGTACAAACCACAGAGCTTTATGAGATTCTAAAACTGTTTTTATAGGTCTTACGGTTCATTAATTTTGAAAACGAGCGCTGTTAGCATCTAAAAAAGGGTCTATCCGTTTATTTTGGTACAACAATGTGCCTTAAAATGGTTCTTACATGGTTTTTTTTTCACTGATTAGAACCTCCTTGTGGGAAAAGTGTAATTTCTTTAAAATTTAGTGAGGACTAACTTCAAAACCTTGAAAATGAAATTTTAGTTCTTTCAAAATTATCAAGCCACACATTAAAAGAAAGAAAAAACAGGAATAAACGTTGGACAAAAATTCAAGCGTACCTGAGCCATCTGGAACGTAAGTGGCACTTTTCGTGGAGCCATGACCGGATCCGGGCGATTCGTCGTGAGTCGACTGCCGTGACAAGAGACGAACACTCAGCGACGGAGGACGCACTGCCAAAGCAAAGCATGCGGAGTCTCACAATTGCACGGACCGTTGAACCAAATTTTCTCAGAATGGAAAATAGCTGTCAACACACAGTATCAACGAAAAGCAGCGTTGAAAGTTTTCGAAACAAACATGCAGTTAATTGAGTTTTGGGGATTAGTTCGAGATTTCACCAGACTAAAGCCTTCACTTCTTTTGTTAGCGCGTGTTTCAGTCAAGAAAAGTAAGCTCACCACTTCCTCGTTTGTCAATCACAATCTCGTCAATCGCATCTTTTGATCCTCTTGGAGAATCCTCTTCAGCGGTTGATAAACTGATTCTTCTTTCTCTATCTGTCACTAAAAAGATTTTACATCGCACTTTAGAAGTAGGTATTACAATGCATTGTAGTCTCCGCAATGCTGTTGATAGATCCTTGAGCATTGAAAGTGTTGGACAGAATTGACCATCGCCTGTGAGACAACAACTTCTCCCAACCAGAACTTTGAGTATTCTAAGAATCACTTGTTTCAGCCTCTCTTTTGACTAACTTTAGCAGGGACCTTGTTCCTAGGAATCGTTCTGAACGTTTCCCTCAGGAACGACGTGATTTCCAGCAAGAGGAGCATTCCAATCATCTGAAGAGCAGGGGGACAGCCGGTTCCCTCAGCATTGTTAACGAAACCTAATTATATTACGTAACAAAAGAAATGAACTAACCATCGTCAAAGAAGTCTTCCATGGAATCCAGCATTTTCAGTTCTTTTCTGTCTTCCAACTCTTGTATATCCAGTTGTTGGGTCAGTTGGTCTCCAATCTAAATTTAGTTTGTCTTCAACAACAAGCACGGTATTACGTATAAGGCCCATTGGTAGAAAAGTCGTCCTGCTGATCGTTGGAGAGAATGCATTCTTCGGGTACCTGAGGGGGTACCTTAAACATTTATCTTATTATGAATCTAACCAAAAGAGAAAAATGTTTTCAAATCACTTTACTGTCAGAGAATGCGGTAAATCAACATCAACTTATAAAGGTTTCATCGCAATACATTGTTCTAAAAGTCAACGAATGAAGGTCAGATTGGGGCTGTTTTGTAAAGGCGGTTGGGTTTAGAAGTGCCACATGTAAAAGCGACTAACTGCTGCGGTGGGAGTGAATCGGCAATCACAAAACAGTTTTCCTCATATTCGCGTTGAACCCGCTTTCCAAAACTCTGATAACGCTTACGTCCAAATTGCTTACGTACACAAAAGTGGTGGCGACAAAGAACAGTTTGTAAGGATGGCCAGAACGGCTAGCATTTCTGGCGCCTACAAAATTTTCTCAAAAGTTTACATTTGAATTCGACGAGTCTTCACGGGAAATGAAGCCTGGAAAACTAACACCGAAATCTGCTTACTAGTGCACTAACAATAGAAACAAGTCGGTAAGCGCTTTGTTAAGGGACAGCTCAAACAGAAGGACAAGCAAGGAACTAACATATTGAACTCTAAATTCAACGCTAATAGTATTTTACCTCTATTCGCAAGCGGTCCTCCCAGTGAAGAAAGTGTTCTGTGATGACTATTCCTAATCCATTCTGGCCATTGACCTCGATTACATCGGGAAACAAAATGACAACATTCTAGCAGAAGAGCTGCTCTGGCAATCACGGGTGCTTTCTGAAACAGCTGGCTTTGTTAGCAAGTCTTTGCATTACCAAGTGGAGAAGAGCTGATAACAATGGCGGATCTGGAAAAGTCCCCGGCCTCGCAGTCTCCAACATAAACGCGAATCGCTTGGCGCCATCGAACATTCCCTTGATGCTGAGTTGTTGAGCGTTCGGGATTATTACTCCCCACAGACGAAGATTCCCTCTGGCTGAAATATGTCTTGCTCATAAGAATACATTGACACAACACCATCCATGTGATTACGCTCGGTCCGTTTGATTAATGAGTCCCGAGAGACTCGCTTTCCACAAAAGACGTCCGATTCCTGTTAAGACTAATATTACACCTAAGAAAACACAATATACACTGTAGTCGTCGGCGGCTTCGGAATCCGAGCACTCATCGTCCACGTTGTCGGTCTTTGTAGTTTTCAGGAGGTTAAAGGCTGAAATCACAACAACATGTTGACAAACGGTCGTGCAAATGCGTATTGGATTGTTTGGAACTTACCAAAATGAAGTTTAGGAGCGCTCTTCTTTTTCAAAATCTGGGGAGCAGCTAATGGGGCAGCGCCGTCGTCCATAGATGAAACCGTTCGAGGGGTTGAGGGAGATGAATCTGCATCAGAATCCTCTCCTCCTGCTCCGCTTTGCAACTGAAAAAACGAGTTTGTCTATTAGATACAATCTGGGTTCTCTAAGAGTTATATAAGAGTATACATGAGCGATGGTTTACAGTTAAGACGTTGTGACTCTTCACGTCGACATAGTGTTACGCAAAAATGGTAAATTCAACTCCTAATCCTAACGCAAAAGCCTGAAACCTACTCAAATAGTCAAAAATACATGCTTCCTAGCACTTTGCGAAAGTAGGTCCGCCGCTCGTCAGAAGAAACTATCATTTTCGTTTTCTGCGGTTTATTTTGAGCTGAAACATTCAGTTTCTGCGTAATTTCTGTTTCCATAAACAAGTGCTCCAACTTATTGAACATTGCTATTTTGTAGTTTGTAACAGCGACCAATGACCCAAACACCCTCCAAAACCAAAATGATTAAAAACGGGTACAAACTGGCTAAGTGATACTTTCCCTTATTTATTTAAAATTAACAAATACTTACTTTGTCCTTCTTTTTGAAAATCCCTCTCCTTAGCGAAGCCTCTCCTCGTGCACTTTGCGGCCCAAGGCTGCTCGGACTGTTCTTTCCAGATCCTCCATCTTTTCTGCTCAGCTCGCCACTAAAAGAAAACAAATTGGCTTGAAAAAAAGGCTGGTAAAATTAGTATTGGGTGTGGATAACTAATACAATCATGCAACTGTGACTAGGGTAAGAGTGGAGCCTACTCTAGTGAAAGTGAAATGTGCGGTGGCGGTCGTACTGTCCGCGGAACAACGATGTCGATGCTGTAACGTGCCGGTTTTGATCTACCGTGCTTAATGAAAATCCGTATAAAATCTACCCAATACTACAGTAAAACGATCGTGCAAATGTAACTGCAGAACAAATTGATGTACTTAAAATATAGTGAAACAAGGTAAAAGAATGAAATTTTTCGACAAACTGACCTTTCAATTTTAGGAGATTTGTCTATTGCGTCAATCATAGCGCTTAAACCAACACGTCGGAATGGATTTCCATGATGTTCTTGAACAAAATTCACAAGCATTCTGACATCTTGCAGCAAACTCTGAAAAATTTCAGTTTTCGATGAAATATTTTGATAAATACCATGTTTTCCGGCTGCTCCAGTTGCTCAGAGATTGCCGAGAGTTTTGATGAAAGGGATTTAAAAGTTGCTGACAGGATTCGTCCTTCAATGCCTTTGTCCTTTTCGTTGAATTTATTTCGATATGAGGGAACTTCCGATGTTCTTCTGACTTCTCCGGTTTCTGAAGCATATTTTAATTTTGCTAATTCACGGTTCAGTTACGATTGAACTCGGATCGGCAGAAAGCTGTTATGGAATGAAGTAGGTCGAGAACAAGTTGACAGGAGTTCTCTTCGACGTAGTCGTTTATTAATCGCCGGAATTTATCCTGCAAAAAATATAATACAAAACTGGAAGCCTAAAAACAAAAGTGAAAATCTGCCGATAAGCTTGTAACATTTTCGACCGGAGTTTTGTATGTCCTGTTCAGAGAAAAATCTATTTTTTGACATCGTAGGTTGCGAACAATGTTTCGATAAACCACTCACCTATTTTCATAAACGGCAGCTTGTGGCAAAGTTCAAACAGTTTTCAAATAAAAATCGATTTTTGCATTTACAAATCCAATCGAGCTGCGAAACAAAATATGTCTGTAAGGTCATTTAAGAACCTCAGTGCATCATCATTCAAAAGGGGGTTTTTGCTTTTGCGCGTCATAATAAAGTAATCCTATTCAGCTAAATCCATTTTCCTGGGAACCCTCGAATTGTGGGCTTGTGATGTGTTTGCGTCACAAAACGTAGCAGTGTCAAAAAAGAGTAAAAAAAAATTGGCATGTCATCCATGAGAAAAAAGTTAACTAAACTAAAAGTGAATTCTAATAGTTTGTGTTTTATTCAGTTTTGTAAATTTATGAATTTCGTACCTGTTGAATTCGTTCCAAATTGGCTAGGACAGTTTTCGCTTTAACCCGCAAGAAGTCTCCTTGTTGACTCTTCACTCCTTCATTACACCCGTGAGGACAGCCAAGAGAAAGATAAATTCTGAATTTCACAGCATACATGACTTTGTGTTCTATACTTACTTGAATACCATCATTGTAAGTTGAGCAAAGAAAGTTTCGTTCTGGTCACCTGGGGTTCTCAAAAGAGTGTCAGCAATGTTTAATGCTAGTTCGCAGAGCCTAACAGCTGTACATCTCTCCATAACCTGAAAGAGGAGAACTATTACCTTTTTACTTGAGTGACGTACCTGGTTAACCGTTTGTACAATTACAGTAAGACTAATAGATCCGTTCTTCTCAATAAAATTAGAACTACCAAGGGCCTAAAGAAAGTTTGCATTTGACGTTGTGATTTAGAATACCTCAGGGTAATATTGAGCAGCTACTTTATTACTACATTTCTTCTCCTTTTCTAACGATTTGGAGCTTACATTACTCATTGACCCGCTGTCTTCTCGAATTGAAAGAATTTCCATTGAATTTGTTAACGAAGGGTCGCTCCTATTAATGCGGTTTTCAAGAATGCCAAAAATTCGAACCTGTTTCGTTCCCTCTTGCTGGCCATATTCAGACTACACCTCCTTGGATGTTGTGTTCCCCGAAGTGGAGCCAAGGCGTTGTCTGTTGATTTCCGTCTGCAATAAAACTATGAATAAGTTATGCACACCTCTTCACCTGCTGTCGTTGAAAGCAACATGAAGCCTGGAACGGTCGTCTCCATTACACTTTAGTTGGAAATCATCCCAAGTTGGGTTTTGGAACTCAACATCAACCTAAAATCTCTATAATTAGTCAGTCTGCGATTGGACTTACTCCAACGTCCGGTTTTCGTTCTCCACTTGGCAGGGAATTACTTCGTTGCCTTCGATTTTGCTGATTTGAAGAGTAGGCCTAAGTTAACTGTAGTCCAGATTGTATCAAATGTTACCTGGATTTCTTCTAACCGATTCAGAAGGTACTTCAAAGCCCAGTACACGCCTTGTTCTTGCCAATGAGTAATCAGAAGAGCTCTGACCACTGCTACATCCAGAAATGATGCAATCGTCGCATCGGTTGAGGCATACTCTTCCATTTCGTTTTCTGTACTGACTCCGTCGCAACTTTTATGACCTAAAAATATTGTTTTCTTGTTATGAAGTCATACTTACAGTCATCTTTTTTCCGTTCAGGCGGAATTGGTGGTTTTGTGGAAACCGTGGGAGCTGTGGCTGGAGGTGGAGCTGGAGGAGGCGGAGCCGCCGGAATCACCGTCTGTTGGCTACAACTGGATATGGTGTCTTCTGTTGTGGATGCTCTTGTCAGAACAAACGGGGGAGCTTCTCTGGCATTGGCATGGATACTTCCGTTTTCCAAGCAATCACATTTCAAGACAACTGATCCGTCACGAGTTTTCCCACATTTGTCGCAAGTGACCTGAAAATCCCCCATATACGATTAGATGGTTTGTTTCTACCTCAGAAGAGTTTGCTCCGGAATCACTGGCCTCGATTGAAATCCCACTGCAGATATCATTTAGCTGCACAAGTGGCGCGTCGTCCGTCATAAAAATCCCGGACATTGAATTGCCTTCCACAAAGCGCATTGCCGATTCCACTTCTTCCAGCAGGCGGAGTGATGACTCCGACGCTGCAAACATGCCTTCTTTGACAACTCGCTGACATTTCGTACTGGGCGAGACGTCAAACGCGTTCTGGGTGCTGCTCCGTGACATCTTGGCCCTGATTTCCATTGAGGAACTGCCGGCCTTGTAGTCGCTAACACTTCTAACAATAGATGTGACCGGCAACGGAAGGCCAACGTCGATTAACAACCCAGCTGGTTTCTGAGGCATAGGCTCTGAAAACAAGATTTTCCCTGAAAGCTTTGGGTACCGACCGGCGGCGGCTGCCGCAGCCTCTTTAGCAGCGGCTTCGGCCTTTTCTTTCTCCCTCCGGCGTTTCTCGCTGAGCACCCTTTGATCCGACCGTGGTGGCTTTGGCGGCGGAACGATGGAGGGCCGTCGCGGTTTTTCCTCTTCCCCAAGATAGATTCCCTGGCTCGGTAAGGTCGCCGTGGCTGTCGGCTTCTTGACGAACGTGATTTGTGGCAGCTCATCCTTCCGCTGTTTCACTGGGGCGCCAAAACAGTAAACATCGGGTTGTCGGTGCTTAAGAAAAGGATTAATTAGGTTCAATTGCAGAGGATGTACCTGCCACAACGCTTGCCAAAGTTTTAAGCCACTTTCCAATCGAATATTCGAGGTTATGTCTTCTTCAGTTATGACATCTGCCAGGGGAGCAATAAAGTAAACAAAAAGTTGAATCGAAGCCAACGAAAAAAGGCCCTGACTTCGTTGCCCTTGAGATTCCTCCTGAATACCCAAAAATTTAGGGAATTGATATTTTCTCTACCTTTCCGGCTGTGGTTTCCGTGCATTCTGAGGCAGCGTCTAAGAGCATCCAATGAAGAATGTACAAAACTTTTTGAAGCGATGGGGATAGTCCCCTTTGACCCGTAGAACTTTCCAAAAGTGAACCGCAACACTGAATTTAGTGATTTGAGATTGGATTTTGCGTTTTAAACCTGTATAACATGAGGAAGGGCTGCTCGAATGAGCTTCCACCGACTGACACTGACCAAAGCGTCTGATAGTGATGGAGAAAGTCCATGGAGGATATTTTGCACCAGGACTCGTTCGAATGTCTGTAACAAGCAGTAAATCCCCAATCGTTTATAGGACCGCCGCACAATTAGCGTGCGTTATGCAAGTGTTCAATTGCGTCGCTAGTGGCTCGTTCTCGAATATCAGTGTTTTGTCGATTGCATCCGCCCGCGTGAAATGGAGAAGCCCAAAAACTGCACATAACAATCCCGTAAAGGAGCGCGCTCCAGTTTGCCTGGAGCCCTTTCTAATTGGCCTTTGGAGTGAGAAGCAAAACAACAAAAGGGTAGCGCTTGCGAATTTCAACAATTCCCGGTGCCCCCTGGGGGAAAAGGCAACATCATCGAGCGCATGCAACTGATGTGTGTTTCAGAGTCTCATTAAGCGAGGCGTTGGACAGCCGTCGAGCTATGCGAATAATTTATCGGGGCGAGCCGTCTCGTAGGCGACGAGTACTCTTCACTACAGAAAAACGGAAATTGCGTTGCATCCTTGTGAAACAATGGAAGACGTCAAAAGACGCCGGCAGTTCAACAATCAGAGAGTATAGCGCCATTTTCCCATGGAGGAATGTCCCCAAAACGTAGCTCTGACTTAAGCATGTTAGACTATAAAATCATCCCCTGGGCTTGTTTTCTACTTGAATCGTGCTGATGACGTCCTTATTTACGAGTTGTCGTGTGTTTTGAGTTAGCGACTCGCACCAAACGCCACTTCATAAGCCATTTTTCAAGATCTCGCGTGTCTGAGACAATTTTAGACCGGGAAGCTGAACACCTTAGGCTAGGCGGCCACCCGCACATGGGCCTTGCCAACCACATTACGCGACGTGCATGTCATTTCTCTGCGTAACGCCGGATTTCCGTCGCCGACGCCGAAAGAACGTCCTCTCGCTCTGCACCAAATCTACAATTCTAGGGAAGAGGAAACCTTTGGGGGTTTGAGATCAACGAGGGCAATTGCGTTGAAGTGATTTGATGCGGTGCATATGCTCAAAACTTGCACTTTACTTGGAATGGATGGAGGAGTTTTGAGAAATGCTCAGAGAACATTGAAGTTAAACTTACCACACATGAGGCTTCATGGAGTTTTCCAATCTTTGCGCCGAGAAAAGGGCTGAAACAAGTTTAGAGTATAGTTGAGAGGTGTTTTTGTTACTTTGTCTGCCTCCAGAGAAACGTTTGAATTGGCAAGGGCACCGCATCGCAGTCGGCTTCTTCGTCCTCCTCGACCCTGCAATTTCTCCATCTTCCACCATCCTTCCGGGAGTGGGATCAAACATCTGCTATGCCCCAGAAACCTTGAATGGCCAGCTAGTGTTAGTCCAATTGATTTCGTCGCCTCGTTTTTGAGTGCGGCCAACACTCACTTGCCTATCCGCGCCAATTATAAAGCGGCGCTTGGCCACAACTCAAGATTTGCAAGTCAAAGCGGCGAAGGGCTCTTCATGGGAAAGGGGAATAGCGTTTCCCGCAACTACGTATATGCCTCCGGGGAGTGCTACATCCTCCTCCAACGCCCTTATCTCTGTTCATTCAGTCGCCGAACAAAAAGTCACACAAAGGAAGAGCGATAATTGCGGTGGTCGTCGTGTTTCAGAGGGTTCAAAAAACGCTGCAGGGATCCTAGCAGGATTTTACAACCGACGGCTGCCGCTTTTTGGAGCTCTAGGGAGCGGCGCAATTGTTCAAAGGAATACCAGTGACCAGACTTCAAATAATTTTGCTTAGACCCTAGGCGCAAATGCATCTATGCAGTGTTTTCGCATGAGCAGTATGAATTAGCCAAGCTGGGCCGAAGAGCCCTCGGCCTGGAGAAGAAAAGAGACTCACCATTTGGAACTCTTGAGTGAGGAGGCCGCCGTGCTGAGCGGCATGAGCAGCAGCTGGACGGTGCCCTGGTGTTGGTGCTGCAAGTAACGCACGTGCATCGTGCATGCCAATACGGTCTATCGTGTCATTTGAGAGTCTCCGCCGCGCAGGTGGGGGTGGGGTCGACGACGCCGCACGCACGGGGTTCTTCTTCGTCGGAGAACAACAATGAATGCGTGGGGCGGGGCGCTTAGAGCGGGACACACACATCGATCGGGCGCGAAATTAAAATATCCAAATAAAGGTCGGGCGGGCTATGGGAAAAGAAGGTCCTCAAAGCTGTTTCCCTCGAATAATCACCCTTACCGTTATCCGTCATGTTTTCGTGCGCGCTGTCATTCTAAGGCGCTTCGCGGGGCCCCGAACACAGCACCTTGCAATTACTGCAACCCTGCTGGGGAATTTGTTCTGTTTGCTTAGAGCTAATCGTCACTAGGAAGAACTACTGCCAAAGACAAATACAGAGCCCTAGTTGGAATTGAGGAAAAACGAGCATTGATAAAATGAAAGGGTTTTGGAAAATACATAAATTCGAACGAATCCTCCACCGAAAGGCAAGTCTTTCAATGAAACAACAAGTAGTATAGATGAGTGTACTTATAATTAACTAAGAGACCAATTAATTGCTCTGTTGTAGCGACTAAATGAAATACACATCTCCCAGAAATGAATTCAGAAAAGAAAAGAGAAATGAAAACTAGAGGAATTTACGGAATTCAAAGAAACTCAAGTACAGACAGGTGAAAAGTACCTTCAAGGAAGAAAAAAAGTTTTCAAGAACTTTTGTTTTTAGGCGTAGTATGATACAAAGTCAGGGAAGTATTCTTGAATCGTATTACAAAAACATGTTTGGATGAATGCTTCGACACATGGTTTTTTTCGGAATTTTTTAATTGTGCTAAATGTCCTCGGCGCCTAAAAAGAGGTGCAGTAGAAGTTTGCACCGAATTAATGAAT
>LNBV01001058.1:0-13306 GCA_001513535.1 Oscheius sp. TEL-2014 | reverse complement strand
GAATTGGCCCTTAGGATCAATGTTTATGTGAAAATAACGTTAAGGCAAACAGAAACAAAAAATTAGAATTGAAAGAAATGTTTCAATCTTTTTCTCATTTGAATTTGCCGGTTGGCTGAATTGTTGTAAGTGATGAAGTTCTGCGAAGCATAAAAAGACAAAGACAAATTGTTTATGAGTATGACAAACAATTAAAAACAGACTCAAATAAAAGAAAACGGCAGTTATGTATGCATCTTAGCAAGCTGAACGCTATCTTTACCTGCCTATCGTATGAACACTTTTAAACTTTAACTTTCTTTTGTTTGACGGTAACAAGTGTTCGAGCACTAGGTATCCAAGAGCATTTAAGCCGAAAACGCGGGGGGGGGATTGATAGGCTGTAGAGAATGCCTTTTAATTGTTTAGAAACACGCGTTGTAATCAAAACGTTATAGAAAGATCCCATAATGCCGATTTGGTGGTAGGTTTGTGTGACTTTTCATTTTATAAAAGTTTACAAAAATCATTAAATCAAATGACATGATTTTAAAAAGTATGTTTAAGATCACTCACTTTGTATCGTTTCTCCTGCTTCACCTTCTTGATGGCGACAGTCTCCCTCGTGTCGTAGAGAATCGCCATGTAGACTGTTCCAAACGATCCATTTCCAATAATCTAAACAGTTCGATGTATAAACAGTATGCTTTCTATTTACCTTTTGGTCGAAAAACCGAATCTCCATGTTTTTGCCCGATCCATGTCCCTGAGTAACCGTCACCGTCGTCGCTTCAATGCGGTTCGATCGTGTGACCATAGGCTGAAAAATCGAGAATACCGTAGAAATAATAATTATCTGACAGAGTGTCTGGGTACAGATTTCGGACGGTTTCGGGACGACATTCGGGGAGAGGGCGACTGAACGCGCTTGTTGCCTTACCCCAGGGACATGGCTGAGATGACGCTGCGCCGAGTAGCATATTCAAAACATTAGTCCTTGGCTCTGGCATCGAACACGTAGTCCGCATCCCTTATGAGTTTTCGGCACATTTTCCGCCTCGCTGAATTACCAATACTGCACAAGGCTGGTTTTTTGGGGTACAAAATATGGGCAATTTTCGGTTGTTTGATAGCGTTTATTTTTTAGTTACACCAACAGTTGAACGCACATCGTGGGACGTTTATTCCTGTTATTTTCTGCAACTGCTTTAAGTTGAAAAACTTGTGAACTTTCGTATTGTGATGTTTTGCCACAAAAAGGCAAAAAGGAACTAATAACTGAAAACGTTTATAAAAACAACGTTCCTTTTAAAAACACAAAATATTTCTCAGCTACGACTGAAAGGGAAAAACAAAAGTTGGCCGTAAGGAGCAGAATCGTTGCTAATCGGGGTGTTGCTGTTGACGAATTTGTCGTTTGGAGCGCAAGGAAAGACATTGTAAAGAACGAAGTTTGGTGACACATTAAATCATAATAGCAGAGTAATTTTATAGTGTAACTTACAAACTTAACAAACATTAAGCGTCTAAAAGAAATATCCGCAATAAACGGTTGACTAATTCACGTCATGCCAAGTAGCCTATTATTTCTCAGTGCATTAACCACACGAATGTTCCACATGACTGTGCATGTTTGGCAAAACTACCTTGTATTTGTGCACAAACAAGTGCTTTCTCCAAATCTGGAAGTTTATCTTTCAACCATCGTACCATTACAAACGAAATTGAATTTTCATAAAAATTTATATAAGTCATGCAATTTATTCCATAAAAAGAAAATGTCTGTTGAGAATCCAAAACTAATTTCGTTTTTAAAGAATTTATTTTGCTGCAAAATCAAACAAACACTTTCGATGACGTTTGCGCTTGAAAAAGTTCGCGCAACACTGACCATAATTGTGAATTCTCAAAGCGGAACCCCGCAGCAGTGTCAGAATGCCTTTTTTGCAAAAACTTCAGACTCTCCAAGGAGAAGAAAGAAAAATGATGTGTGAAAATAGATAGATGGTGGGACAAGAAGACAAAAAACAAAGTCAGAGACGGAAATGCTTCAAGATTAATTTTAAAGTGTACTGCTAAAGTAACATAAAATGTGATAAAAAGATGTTTAGTGGAGAGGATTCTTGACATCTTGTGAATGACTTTTCTGCTTTGTGGTTTTAAGGTATGTCTGCTATAAAACACCTTATCTTAACGGTTTAAATCAATGTTTCTACACTAGGAGGCGAAAACCTGTTTTTTGCTAATTTAAAACGGCAGTTGACTAAAATTAACCGATCTTTCGATTCGTTTCTTTTCGATCTTTCGATAAAACTACAAGGAAGGTAAAAAAATCCACAAAGAGTTCTTGATGAACGTTCAATGAATTTCAGTGTCTGGAGATGGCGTTTACGCGAGAAGCACAAAACAGAGCCTTAGATTAACGATAAGTTAGCTATTTTTACATAATTGTAATAAATGGGCCAGAGGAGTTGATGGTGGTGATTGGTGAGAATGGGATGGGTCGAGCACGCAATGCGCAGCCGATTCAACCCCCACCCGGATGTTTTGAGTTTTGGCACGCTTTTGAATGGACCGACAGACATCTCTCCTGCGAAAACGGTCTCTGTTCTATGCACATCCGTCGAAAGAATCGACAAAGCTATGCAGATAGGATTAACGGAAAACAGAAAACGAAGGAAAAGGCCTACTACCAGAACGAAGGCGTCCCCAACTCGGTATATTTGGGCAAAGGGAACCGAATGAGGATGCGGGATCGAACATGGGGCAGTTTTGAATAAACAAAACGAAATATATGAATCTCGCGAGACAACTCGCTCCAGAACGCATTCTATTGGATTCGGGCGTCTCGTTTGCTCGGAGAGCATGCTCCGAAAACAATGATAATAATATATGAGGGAGGCGCGGCGACGACAGCTTTAGGTCAAGAGGAACTCACTAGGCATCAAAAGTTATTATGTGCCAAAAGTGACACTTTTTCAAAAACTTAACAAGGAAGTATAAATTTACTGAACCAAAGCGGTCTCCGAAAGCTTCGTCGTACTCTCGGGACAACGTGGCAGTTTCGGTAACCTTGACTACTGCACATGAAGAACAATGACTATCGTTGTAGCCGCCCAAATTCAAAACGCGGTTCTATCTATATCTGGCGTTTTCAAATTTTACACTTAAACAAATTTCAATTTCAATTCACTTAAATTCAATTCAAATGTTCTTTTCAAACGTTCGGACTTATTACACAATCAAATTTTTGGGTTGGAAAAAGTAGAACAGTTATTGAATGCAGATTTTAAGAACCGTAACGCTTATGTTGCAAGTTTTGTAATGGGTACCTAGTAAAACATGTTGTCTTCACTTTTGTTTTGTGATCCACTTTGTCTAGAGATCGTAACATGTTTTGCATAACGCGCTGTTTGCACAAAACAACACCTCTTAGTTCTGCTCTTCCGGGGTTGATGTTTAGATGTGCTGCCCCCAAAATCCCTAATTCCGGTTTCAGATTTATTTCAATTCGTCTTTCATGATTTTCGTACTTTTTTCCAATTTGTTTACCTTAGGAAACATATAATTAAGTTTCAAGAGCGGAATAATCCACCTGTTGCTTATCACTTTAGATAATCATTTGTAACATTTTGCAACTTTGAGGGTGGAAATGTTTTTCGGGTTCTAAATCATCTTTTCCATAAAGAACGGTATTTTCATACCTACCTCAGCTTGTAGTCGATAAGTCCAATTAAATTTGTGTTTTGCAGACATGAAATAGCACTAGAGAGTGAGACCGTAGACAGGGAATATTTCCCTTCTTTGTTTCAACAGCACGTGAAACCTAGCAAGAGATAGTGACGTGATAGAGGCCGCAGAGAAATTACAAGAGACTCGCACCGGTCTAACTAACATAACAGCCAAGCCGCAAAGGGCAAAGCAAGGGCGTATAAACTCAGAATCTTAGAACAAGGGACACACTTTCCCGAATTAAAACATTGCTGCGTAAGGGACTACAAGTTACTTTTTCAATGAACAACGCACAGCAAAGAAAAACTTTCAAAAAGTTCGACTTGTGAGATTTATTAACTCGTGGAATGCTAAGCGCGGCGTGGGTGCGAAACAGTTGTTCTCCGGGTTCAATTTCAATAAGGCTTACATAATGGAAGACAGCGGACAATATGAACGCGGACTGAATCGACACCTATATCACCTCCAGTAAATAGTCCCAGAGATTGTGGATCGGTACCTCCTCAACGCTACTGAGGCTGCAGGCCTCCATCTCGGTTACGGTAGTTGTGTCGTCGTCGTCCAAAGTTTTCTCAAATGTGTAGCGGCGTCCGTTGTGTGGCTGCGTTAAAGAGTACATCTAAAAAGGCACAATCATTGAAAACAGGCGGCGTTTCGTAGAAAAGAACTGCACTGAATATCATAATTTAAATGCAGGGGTTCACATAATTTTCTGAATGGAGGTAGATTGTAGAGAAGGGGAATTCATGATTTGTGCCATGAGATATTCGCCCGATTAAGGATATGATGTTTTCGGTTTTTGATTTTCAGGTTAATTGTATTTGAGAGAATTCCTTTGTGGTTTTCTTTTGACTGTCACAGGAAATATCGATTTTAGGTTTTGCATGAGCAAGTGAACAAAAATCTTCAAAACCAACTAGATGTTCATCGCTTCATTAAGATGCGAGATAGAATTTACAAAACTTCGATTTGTTTTTTGAATTAAAGAAAACTGAAACTAAAAAACAGTTCAGGTGTTTTTTGGGTAAACGCATTTCGTGAAACCAGAATTAGTAAAACCTAATAAATTCTCCATTTAACCAGTGGGGCATAATAAAAAGCACAAAATTTAACGAAGAGCAAAGATTCTAAAATGATATGGTTGAGTGCTTCAGCTTTTAACATAATCGACAACTTCCTTGTATTGTCTTCAAAAGAGGAACCAGACAAAACCAAACACCAGCATTCTTTTAATTAAGCTAAAACGTGACGTTACACTGTGGTTACGATGCCAAAAACACATTTGGATATATAGTTAGTCTGGCGCCGGAGGAATGGTTTTTGAATATTCAGGAGCCGCCGGGGATTAGCCGGTGAGATGGGCCTTTGAAACGCGCACAAATCCGCCAGATCTCCGGGAAAACGTTCCCATTTTTCGATTTGCAACATTCACAACAACATTCGAACCCGAGGGACGGCTGAAAATAGAGCGCGATCGCATTTTCTCACATTGTGCGTCTGGTTCCTGAGGGATGATCGGCCAAAACGCCACAGCTCAGATGAAACATTAACGTCGCGTTTGATCTTTTTTCTTAGTCAGGTCACGTTGCCGGAAATGCGTTCTTTGACTATTCAGTGTACTACCTACTGCAAATTTCCGCTGATAAAGAACCCGAACACGCATCAACTTCAACATTCGGATCAGGAACCAATTTTTATATGCTATTAACTTTGCGAAAGGATTTGAGGGCTATTAGAAAAGGATAATCGAAGCCTTTTCCAACAACGTTACATTGAAGTCACTTGAAGTCACAGTTGGAAAAATGTTTACAACTTTTGATTTCGAAACGCCTCCTGAAATCAAGGAACCTTTCACGGTGTTTTCATAGTAAATATTTGTTTTCAAGCTCCTGTCAACAGATATAAATAATCAAGAACACCTTCCCGAAGGATACATATTTGTTCCGGTTTCGAACAATATGCAAAAATAGTTTGAAAGCGATAAACTTAAGAAACGATCAGTTGAAGAATAAAAAGAGTCTCAGAACAAATTTGTTTTAACCAAATACTGGTAGAATAGATTGTATACAACTGGGAATTTACATGTTCTCTTCTTTTTAAACAAATAAATTCCTATTTAGTTGTGTTAATGTAAAGAAGGGAAAAAACCCCAGGTCTAAACGAAATCAACAGCGTCTAAAACGCCGAGTGAATAGGCTCGAGTCTTAGACTTTGTTTGCAAACTGATTCAGACAATCTACAAAGTAACAATCAACTGCAAATGCGTCACAAGTATATGAGTTGTATGCAGTTCGTTGTGAATATGTTCCTTTTGATAGAACCTATGTACTTTCTGGATGATCACGAATGAATCAAAAACTTGTTCGTGTTTTTTACTGAACATCCAGGGCCACATGATGACCATCGAAATATTAAATGTTTAGGAACACGCTTCCATACGTAAATCGTTGATAATAAGTGTTTCACTATGTTTGAAATACTTTACTGGTAAGACACAACGGGTTTTGAGCGTTATTAGGGTATAAACAATGAAACCTGAGTTTAAGCCAAATAGAAACATCTATATGAAAGACCAACTATGCGTACTGCATTTATGTTTGCTTCACTATACTAAAGGACCTTGCTTTGTGGCTTTAACTTAAGATTATTAGAAGCTTTGATTAAAAGATCAAGGTGAAAAAAGTAGAGTACCGATCGCAAAACACAACGTCAATGGACTATTTTGTTCACAAACATCCGGGATGGGCTCTAGAAAGAACGAACTTTCACAAACACATCAGAACTGCACTTGTTGTTTAAAACAAGACAATTTGAGGGCCGGAAGCGATTACGATTCTTCAGAGAGATATTATAAAAGTAGGGTGTACTTTTAGACACGGGAGGCTGAAATGGTTCAAAAAGAAATGATGGCTCTTGCACAGACAAACAACAGAAAAGAACGTAAACACTTGCGTTAGTTTATCTCGAATTGAGAGAATCGCTCGCGAAATAGGCGTTCCCATGGCAAGATGAGTCATGTGCCACCGCGAAGACAAAGAACGTTGCACATCGTTGTCGAATGGAGTGTGGGAAACAAACAAGGGTAATAGGTAGCGAAGAAGATAGGTTGGTGAATACAGTTGGTGAAATGTAAACTAAAATATACATAAATGTTATGTTTTATTGCGCTAACCAAAGAAAACGCAGAAATAGTTTCTCTGATACAGTTAGTGTATTTGTTTTCATTATCGAACAATTACAGTGTACTTGACGTATTTAGCAAAGAATTATGAAAGTTTAAAATAAAATTGTGTTTTTAATGGTATAGGTTTTCATGAAAACGCAATAACAATATAAGAGAGTACGTCTATGAAAAGAAAGATAAAACCAAATCGAAATAGTTATGAAGAAAACGGCTTTAAAAGTGTTCGATTGCTGTAGATGTAAAGAACGGGGAAGAGAAAGAGACAGAAAGATTTTTCGCAACAACAAAAAATGAAAGAGGAAGGGAACGTTTTGCTTTCCCCGTAACCAGATTGTAGAACAGTTCTGTAAACAGGATTTGTTGCCGTCACAAGAGAACAGGGATTTGTTTTTGTGTGTCCCACCTGCCAAGGACAACTGTTTGTACACGAAGAGTAACAGGAATGTGACGTGGAAGAGAGCCATTAACTTCCGGAAAGTAGAGGGCCAATTGTGTGTTCGAGAAAATAACCAAAAACACTACGCTGTTTTCTCAATCAAACATCGACTTTGAGGGTGTGGATAATCCGGTTTAGCTGACGTGCCAGGGTATCTTTTCATAAAAAATATCGTGATCTTTATTTAATGCGGAGGAAGTTAGGATTTGTTCCCAGGTACATACAGAGAACAGAACAGCAGAAAGAGTACAGCAAACAAGAAACAAGAAGCGTTTAGTTGAAGGTGATGCGGATACAAACTATGTGGTAAGTCTTGTAGATCTTTTTTTCTGAACTTAAACTCCATTGTTTGATTAGAAAACAACTTTAACTTGTAAAAAAGACACCAATAGGCTTGTTTATATTGAAAAAATTTCCAGTAGTTAACCGTTCACAAATTTGTTTGTAAGTTTGCGCAAAACGAAAGTACTCTTTTGAAAGTGATGTAAGAGCTTCATGGCAGCATCGTCAATGATACGTTTCTTGTTTTGTTTGAAAACAGAAACCACTCTATCACCGTTCCACTGAAACCTCTAATTGAGTTCTGCTCCTCGTAAACAGGCTCCTAGTCATTGTAATCTTTGGGTTCAACCACTTTTTTAATTAACCATACCAGATTTAGCTTCGAAAAACAATGGTGTCACTCTCAATCTTGATACAACATCAGCGCGAATGGAGTTTATTCAAAAAGTTAAATGTTGAATGCATATTCAATTAAATCAGAGACAACTACAGGAAAAGATGAGCTGCGTGTGGAATTGCCAATCGGTCACTATGAGGGATGTCCGTCAGGAGCCGCCGACGTCTTAGCAGATGCGCCGCCAGTCTCATCGAAGACCGATCCGGCTCACATCATCCCAGTGAAATGGATAACTTTGTTTCAATTACTTAAAGAATGTGTTGTTTCATTCCATCTGATACTCATTTACAAAATTAGACTTTCTTCGTTCATTTCAAGCTCTAATAGATTATCTGCCAATCTCTTTCATGTTTAAGAAAAATGCCAAGCAGTCATACGGATTGCTATAACTGCCGCCTTTACAACATTTGCCTAAGAACAATATGAAATCGAAAGCAATATACAACTTACAATTTGCATATTTCTAAACTGCTAGAAACCTGAGTTTAACTGTTGTTGGAAATACCATTGAGTTTGAACTTGAGTTCCAAAAAAGTACCTACAGCCCTTTTGTAAAACTTTTCTCGTTTGCCAAAAAATCGTGGCCAGTATGTTTGAAAAGTTAAAAGATGGTACAAAAATGTCTGAGCCACCTACTTGTGAACATTACCACAGTATAGTTTCATGAACATCACAACGGAAACAAGCGGGGTACGAATTTTCGATGTTTAAACGAAAACAGCGACCGAGAAAAGGATAACGCTAATGGATAAGAACGATTTAAATCTTGCAGATTTATGTGGAGATTTAGCAAACATGAGATGACAAGATGAGACGGTGAAATGCGAATTCCTGGTGGAGCCTGCGTTTCGTATTAGATTACTGGGCGCGGCAGAGTTTTTTTTACCAGAAAAAGATTGACACAATTAGTTGGATGAAATCGAGAGCAGATAGATAAAGTAAGGATTTAATTTTGTTTTCAAACTTCCAACGATGTTTTCCATGCATATATGGGTTTACAAGTGTATATAACCTACCCAATGTCGTGAGTTGCACATAGGACGAAAGAAGCGCCGCCAAGACGATCTCAAGTTGCTTTAATGTTTTCGCTTCCGGGAAGAGCGTCCCATTCTTTTATCGCCAGTCGCATTATGTTAAACGTTGGTCATCTTTCGGATAAATTTCTGAACACTTTAAAAATGAGTGGATCCTCTACTTTAGTGACTGAGTCCACTAGTACACATTACAGCTTCGATAACTACTGTGGAGACAGTGAAGTTTGTTTTTAAATTGTTTTGTATTGCTATGTGCATTAAAAACAACTTGATGCGTGAAATGCAAAAAAAAGTTTAAAAACCTTTTGTTCACATTTTACAGACCAATTACTGTTTTTAGTAGGTAACATTTTTCTTGTTTCAGAATTTTAGCGAGCTCATTTTACTTGGATTTCTTCGAATACGAAGAACCACCCTATTTATAGCAAATTTTTCAAAACCTCAACTGCGTACAAATTCAACTGCACTTAGGTTCGCTCAAAGTGCAACAAACCATTCGCAGATGAAAAACATTTGCATACGTGGCACCGCCGATTTCGCAAACACTTTTCTCCATTGTACAATAAGCAATTTGTTAGTCTATCGTCTTGAATTCGCAACTTATATTTTTTAACTCGGTTTTTTAATAAGTAAGTAACTAACCTCATACTATTATCAAGCCTATTATTTTCAAGGTCTTTATGCTTTAATACTGAAAAAACGTTATAATAATAATAATAATAAAATATTTATTACGCATAAGCGTGCTGATACTTACAATTTACAATTCAACTTTTCAACTTTCTGTTTTCATTCAACTTTCTGTTTTCATTTTTCTGTTTTCGTTCAACTTTCTGTTTTCATAAAGCATTTTAAGCTTCATTTTCATCCATCGCTGTTTTCTTGCTCATTCCATTTATCGTTTTTCTATAACTTATCCCATCTGAGTGATTCTTCACCATTTCCAATACTTACTTCAGCGTTTGTTTCAAATTACCACTTTTTCCGCATTACCCAACCAAATAGTCATCTTCATCATCCCCTTACTCACGCCAAAAAAAGGATGAGCCAAACATGCCCAACGAACTCAAGGAATAGCAGGTCCGTGTCACCCTGTTTATGTATCCGTTCGGAATTTCTTTATTGAATGGCACCTCAAAAAAACGTAAACAGTTGACCAATTTTGTTCATTCTTTTTCATCTTTCATCCTTGTCAGTTATGGAATGTTGTCTTTCCAGAACCCACGTGAAAAGCAAACAGGTTTTTCTACCAGATGGTGATCCATCCGCGGCGATAACATAAGCATAGAAACGCTGACCCCAAAGCGGAACTGCAATGTGTAATTAATGTTTACGGGCGATAAATGAGTAATAGGTCATTATCGCTGCGAATGAATTGTCTTATTAGGTCAACACTAATAAGAAATTACATTGACCGGTTAAACAAGTTATTAATTTATCAAAAAGAAACAAAATTTTGTTGAACTATATAAACTTGTTGTTCCATCTTATTGAAAAAGTGACGATACAAATAGGTTGCGTGTTTTGTGAGTCAGAAATGACGAAACGTGTTTTTCACAAACACTATTTACAAAAAAACGAAAAAACGTGGGAAAACAGAAGATAATAGTTTGTTTCAATTGTTTGAAAACGAATTTCCGCTGGTTTTAATGTTTTTATTGATGCACTTGATTTCCGTCAAAACAATCGCATTTTCCGCAAGTTTGAGAGATTTCAGGGGCAGTTTGCACTTCGTTCGAGAGCAGAGCCGACCGGAAGAGCATGGGAAACGGCAGAAAGGCGACAGTTGTTGCAAAGCGCGGCTATTTGATGATGCACGGCGACCTCGCAGTGTGGTCGACGCCGCGCGGCCGCGGCGCACCACTAATCGATTGTCAGCCCAGCAAGAAACGCCAACCAACGAATAATCTGTGCGCTGACCGCGAGGGGTGTGCAGTTTTTGAGAACAACCTGCCGAACCTTCTGTATTCCCGTCCCTCATGGGATGGACCACAACAATAAACACCTTCTACCTGGATTTCAGTTTCCCGCCGCCTTTGCAGGTAAGACAGGAGTGCAACGGCCCGAACCGTTTTTTACTTACATTGTACTTTGTTTGACCTTTGAAATCGTTTTTTCTTAGCCTAACGTTGACTATAATCCGTTTTGGAGTCCAATCATTCTCTTTGTGGGGTCTACGACATCCAAAAGTGCATTTTTTTGCCCCTGCGCGGCACGCGAATAGGCACCTTGACCTTGGAAAAACAAAGGAACAGGGATTCCCCCATTTCGAAATCACACGTTGCTGATCCTTTTATTCAAATCACGTTTTCCTAAGCGTTTTCTTGTTTTGAACAGTTACTTCCTGTTGCGACAACATGTTTTGACTAATAAACAAGTACATAAATACTTTTCAACCTTTTTTAAATCAATAGAATGGATCTTATTCCAATGAAATTAAACTTACTTGCTTCTTTTCAAAGCATTGTAAATGTCTAAAAACATCGAACTTTTTTAAATAAAAAAGAAATGAGTTATTATTTTGCAATTCGTTAAACTTCACAGTTCCAAAAGACCAACCACTGAATATAAATAGTTGTTACTATTGAATTCGTTCTATTTTACAACCGCTTTTGTAAATTCAACAATGAAAGCGAGGGTCTAAGAGTTATCGCTTTCTGACTTTTGGCGTTTCTGTATTTTACAGCTTCGCGTTTCACAAAAAAGACCGAACTGGAATAATAATAATTTTCAAACAATTTAAAACCAAATTAAAAAGAATTTTCTCATTTTTTTTGAAACAGGATTTTGTTTAGTATAGATATGTTACTTTCTGTACAGAGAATTCTCATTGCTTCAGCAAAACCACTGTTTATTGAAAAGTATGAGAAAGTAGAAAAAACGTGGAAAGATTGAAAAGCAAGCTTGAAAATAGTTTTTTACCTTTTTTGATAAGCAAATGTTTCATACAAATTCTGTTGCAACATACTTTAGTATGCCCACTTCTCTCAGTTGATGCTAATATCTATTTACGTTACCGCGTCACATTTGTCTCCATTCGGCACACAGTCACCGCGCACTTTTTTATGCGTCCAAACACGACGCGGCCAGTGGCTGGCAAATGCCGCGAATGGCCGAAAAAGGCCTATTCGTGGCACTTACACGCTTTTACGACATAATAATTCAATTACTGTGCTAGAAAAACGCCTCTCGGCAAGTGGATAAAACGTTCAGAAAATTGTACCCTACCGTAGTCCCTCGGGAATGAGTACAAACCGCCGGCATTTCATAAGAATACTACCGCCATTTGGGTAAATAATCTTGTTTTTCTGCAGGGCTTCAAAATGCCGGAGCGAGCTCTCTCATTTCGACATTGTCCCACCTGTCAGGCTTGTCGGCGCCGATGTTGCAGCCGACGCTCAGTACAGCTGAGTTGGCCCAATGGGCCGCCGCTCAACAGGCCGCAGCCATGTTTGGACCCATGTACGCCAAGTCTTTGTAAGTGATTAGCAATAAGTAGTGTACTTTTTCCCATTTCAGAGAAATAGCGCAGCAGAACCTCCAATCGGCAGTTAATGGCACCACTTCATCTACCATTTTCCCCGCGTTGATGAAGCAGGTTACCGCCACCAAAGTGGTATCACCTCGTAAAGAACCTGTGGTTTGTCACGTATTTAAACATAACTAATGCAAATGTTTTAGGATTCCCCGTGTGCTCCTGAACCTCTTTCTAATGCTTCATCATCCCATCAATCAACCTCAACTCCTCAGGAAATAGACGTTGGTATGGTCTCAACCACGTCTCAAGTAAGAATATCTCAATGTTCAATAAAAACTCTTATTTTAGACCCACGCCTTTGACCTCAGTGCCAAAACTACCAGCCCAGCTGTGAAACTCAACGAACACTCATTACTCTGTGAACCGAGCACAAGTACCAGGTACCCTCTCCCTCGCTTCTCTGTCCATTTCTGGGTTTAGCTTCAATTCATTGTTGACGGGTAGCCTCTCCTCCAACTTTAACAACCTAATGGCCAAACCATTGCCAACGGGTTTGTCATCGCTGACTCAGGGCACGGCGACACTGACTAAGGAAGACGGAGAAGAGTTGGATCCATCGGAATTTCTAGCTGTTTCTTTATTCGCTAACGCCAAACCTCCTGATATTGCTGCGAAAGGAAAATTAGCATCATTTTTAACATCGACATCTTCTTCTATACCAACAACTTCAACTGTTAAAAGGTGAGTTGCCCTCACTTCGTTTGTGTGTGTGTGTGTGTGTGTG
>LNBV01001008.1:0-13625 GCA_001513535.1 Oscheius sp. TEL-2014 | reverse complement strand
TTTCAATACTATCCGTAGTTTATTTTCTCTAGAATATAATTGAAAAAAAAAGAAACTTTCTGATGCTGTATTACTCTGGACTCCTTGTTTTTAATATGCTTTTTAATCAATCGCATTTCTTCAGGCGAGAGTGAATGTGTTGCTGCTGCAAACCTCGTTGTAACATAAATCCTATTTTGTTCATATTTGGAGTCAGTTTTTGTTGCTTGTTATTTGGTCTATGCATTGCGATTTACGACATCAACAACTACGGTAGTGGTCTTTATTTGGTACGGATAGTCAATATCGGAGCAAAAACTTTTTTAGGCTCTTGTTTCGATTGTAACCGTGGTTGTTGCTTTGGCATTTTGCTTAGTTGGCACTGACGAACAGGTGAGGCATTTGCCATTCAAACTTGGTGTTCTAATTTTTTTCTAACTCTTCAACCTTATATGTCTGCAATAATTATACTAATTTTAGACCGAGCCTACTGTCGCAAAAAAAGTGTGGTCAACTACGCGTCAGACTATTCGTAAATTCAAAAAAGAGCAGTCAAGAGGGCCTGGGTGTGAAATAAGAATTGTAAATATTGATCTGGAAGCAGAAGCAGAACGACAGTCCACTTCTAGCGAAAATGTTATGTCTCTCCAGGTTTGAAATTAAAGTAACATTTACGTAAAAGTCTCAGCTGCACAAAATCTCAGAAGCAGATGAATCAGATGACGAAGATGAAGAAGTTTCTGTGTGAATATTTGTTCTTGCGATACTCTCAGGATGGATTGATAAACTTAAATAAAATAATCCTCATTTGTTTTCAAAACAACTGTAAAACTAACGTTGGGTCAGTAAAAAACAACCTTGCTATAATTTTTAAAAAAAATGTACATGGAACTAAAGAAACTGTCTCTTTTATTTAAAATTTGCAAATCTTAATTTTAAGGATGTTTTACTGCAACGGGATGTTTTTTCAATAACAACTCTTCGGCTGAAAAGAACAAGTTTTTCTGCCGTATGAAACATCATCAGAGCCAAATTCAAGAGACCGGGCGGATTATCAGATCAGGGGGAAATGCGGTACACGAACAAACCGGTTCGAAATTTACCGGTCAGATGACATGCTAAATTTGGATTCAGGTGATGAATTCAGTTAGGTAGTTGGCTTTGTAATTTGTGATAATACTAATCACTCATTACGCAAAGAAATACCCTTGTTACTTAAGGCAGCTTGATCTTGTTGAAATTGCTCATTCTTTTTAAGAGTTGAAAATACGAAGGTTGCCATTTTCTGTTGTTATTTGTTTGGAAGTCAGGGAAATTCATTTTGTATGAGTTAATACGATGAAAAAAAATATGTTTTCCTCGCGAAGGAGAAAGCTTTTCAAATCTTGGTGTAGATTTGAAAACTTTCTTATAATTTTTTTTAATATTTGCACTTTTCTGCTATATCCACTTTTTCCTTTTTATCCGATTGAGGAACGAGACGGAGCCGTTGGCGAACAGGACCGCCGCCAGGGATGATACGGTTGGATAGCGGCGATCGGGGTGGATTCAGATCATAGTAGGATTACGAGCCTCTGGCCATGCCCATTGCGAGTCTGCCTGGCATGTGCGTCGGTGGTCTTGTGCTTTTACTAGCTGGCTTGAGCTGCGGCAAGTTTCAAAGTCATCTTTCTCAAGATCTCAATCACTTCTTAAAACTTATTGGTTTTCAGTTAACGCTTGCCTTCCCGGTCCATTCGGGTTTGGCTTCGCTCCAGCTCCTGCATTCACAGGTAGGGCAAAATGCAAACAATATTGTGAAATGTATAGGTGGATATTATGGAGGTCTTCCTGCATATGGCGGAATGTATGGTCCTCGTATGGGTCCTTTCCGATCCGAAGGACAGAAGACTCCTTACTCTCAAGCTGCTCAAACCGTACCCCAGTCTCCTCATTTCCAAGCTCAAATGGACGAAGTTTGTTCTTCTTACACACTTTAACTTAAATCTATCTTCAACACTTTTGACGTTTTTGACATTTTATACGCTTTTCAGGTGTCAAGTGTAGGGTCCCTAAATTGTCCCAACTTTAACGAAATCAATCGTTGCAAATGGGGAAATACAAACGACGAAGAGTTGGACTGGGTGGCTGTGAGCCGTACTCCTGATGCTGAAAAATGGCTGGGAGCTCTAGGAACACACAACTACCCTGGTAATTGCCATTTTGGCTTTCTTGCAACATCATTTTAGATTCCTCTGCTGGGGCTTTAGTATCTGTCCAGAGACAAGGTTGGGATGGTGGACGTCTTGTGTCAGACTTTTTGTCGTGTGTTGGTGAAGGAATGCGTCTAACAGCTACTGTATGGAGAAGCAAGGACGGAACTTCAATGGAACAACCGAGACTTCAAGTAACTCAAATGGGTTCACAAATAGGTTTTCAAGGTGTGCACCCGAAATCAAGGAGAAGAACGTCTTCCGTTGGTGAACTGCAACGATTTCGACATTCGCAACGGTGTTCCCATTACCGTTGACGTTCCAGTAGCGAGTGACCCGATTGCTCCGGCGCAGGTACTACTATAAAACAAACGTGTTATTATTTCTTTTCGATTGTTATTCATGGATACAACTTCATGGCTCCTCAAGGTGGAGCAATTTTCCTTCAAGACATTGTTGTCGAAGGATCATCTCCTTGTAATGGTGGAAACAATGATGAGCCGCCCACTCTGATCCAAGATTCAAAACTTGAATTACAAGACAGGAGTACATCTCGTGGGGGTCCAAGTGACCCAGTTGGCCCATTGAAGGTTACATCGGTTGCTAAAAACAAGCATAAATTATATTTAGGCTGTTGAAGGGTTGACAGGACTGGAAGCCATTGATGCTGCTCCCCGCAACCCACAGTTTGAGGACAACTCCGTGCTCCAGCAGCCAATTGAATCTCCCACTCTGCACAACGCTGCTCAAGCTGCTGTTTCTTCAACTTCTATCGGTGTCTCTCCCACCCTATTCGAAACGTGTTTAGCACTCTCTTGTAATCCTTCAGGTAGCGATGTTTAAGGAAAAACCGGACTCGTAATTTCAGACCTCAGCTGCAAATTCTGGCGATCGGCGGGTAATAACCGCTGGGAGATTGGTAGTGCAAACCGGATTTCCAATCCTCTTACCGGAATCCACCTTCCACCTGGAACATGTTTGTAAACGATGAATCAAAACTCTTTTCGTTTCAGCTCAGAAGTTCCTTGTTGCTCCATTCCTTGACTCCCATATTAATAGCTACACTCTTGTATCGGAATCCTTGGTTATTCCACCTCTTCAAGACGTTTACTTCTGTTTTTATGAGTACTATGCCACTCATGGATTGTCGCTTGTGGTTTGCACAGACAAAATGGACTGCTTCTACCAGAAAAACAGTCTTTCAATGGGACAGCAAGTCGATGTAAAACTTATTTATTTTAGAAAAAAAACTGATTTTTTAGGAAAACAAACGCTGGAACGTTAGATGCCCCAAACTGCCAGCCGGCACCTACGAGGTTGGTCATGCGTTGGATGCTAACATTGTTTTATTCAGCTTCGAGTAATTGCCGAAAACAACGGTGACAACAAAGGAGAGGTTGGATTCTTGCCAATTCGTCTCTCACGCGACCCACAAGGCCTTGAATTTATTTGTTAGGAGGCGAAAACTGCAACTACTTGGATCTCGCATCCCGTCATGCTGTGATAGAATCCCCTAGCATATCTAACTTATATGTGAATATGAATGTATGCAAATAAACTATCTATCAAAAATATTGGGGTGTTGTAAAAAAATATGAAGTAGGCGGTTAAAAGAATATGACTCCTAAATTTTAACGTGAAGTTTAAAAGATAGTTTCATATAGTTTACACCAAATGAGCTAAGTGCGTTACTTGTGTTTTTCTCATTCACCCTCAGAAGTCAGCCTGGCAAGTAAACTTCTTCGTTTCCCTTCTCATCCTGGTGGAGACCGGTTTGATTTCACCCTCAATCCCGACTCTCGCTAGCCTGCGGTCTTTGTATTCGCCGCACAATCCGGCAATTTCCTTCGCGGGTCATTCGAATTAACTGTATCATTATTCCGGCCTTGCCTCGCGAATGCTGCTTGCCATTTTCATTCTCCTCTACTATGAAGGCGGTAATTTCAAAGGTTAAATACATTTACTAAACCAGTAAATAACTTATTCCACGCAAATTCTCTTTTTCTGTCTAATAATACTTTTCAGTAAGCGGGTGTCTTTCAAACCCCCATAAAACCTGCTCGGTTGCATCCTATCAATACAGTTCTGCCTGTCGAACACAATTGGATGCACTACCTCCGCAACCATACATGTCCTCAGGCTACGTTCAACAGCAATACAACGGTGAATAGTTTTCAAAAGAAGTTTTAACTGCATTTTTAGGGTTCTTAGGTGCAGCTGTTCGCGCAAAAGCTTATTCCGAAAGAGGAAGTTCGTCCGAGTTTGCCAAGTCGGATTCTGAGATTCAATGTAAAACAGCAGCGAATTGTACTTGGAGAAATGTTGAAGAAGACCAGTTAGAATGGGTTTTGGGAGAAGGTGGAGTTGATCCAGGGAAAATGGCTCTAATAACGGGATCATCGGTCCTTCCAGGTAACTGCTCTTGCTGTTTTTATAAACGGCACTGGTCATTTTTAGACTCGTCATTTTTCATCCTTGCTTCTGATCCCCGTCCAGAAAACCACGGGGGTATTCTGGTTTCCCTACCAATCGGTTGCCAACAGTCTACAGGAATTCTGTCGTTTCGCTACTGGAGAAGGTTTGACCTTTTTACTGGTTACTGAATTATTGTATTGATAGAATTAGTTGTTTGTAAGGTTTTGCAAATTTTTAGTAAAGTAAGATATAGAAAATAATCAAAAAAGATTGTGACTTGTTTTCAGTCGAGCGAGGACTCTGGGGTTGGAGCCGGACCTTCAAGTTTGCACCCGTAAAGCCTTGGAAACCACTTTGGATAATTGTCTTACGATAACTCCAACCAAAAACCACACAATTGTGGCTAGCATTCCCCCGCTTCTTGAGCCATTCGAGGTACCCTTGTTACGCGAAGCAAACATTTCCTGTTGTTGTAGATTGTGATTCGCGGATTCGGCTTTGAGAATGAGCCAGAAGGTGGAATAATTCTTGTGGACCAAATCGATTACTTTGCACACGTAGACCAACCAGAAAACTGTGTGGAAAAGCCCATCGACACAGATGAAATTGAAAAGTTTCCACCTTCCGATGACATTCCGGCCAAGCTCCAAGACGAACCTCAACAGACGGAGAGCATGGTTATATCTGGAGATGCAGGGGGTTGTGACGAATGAACGAGGAAACAATCAGGTTTTAGGCAATGAAAATGTTCGATCCTTGGTGTCCAATGAGGTTAAACGTAGTGAACAAAAGAAGTTACCGGTGGAAGCTCAAAAAGGCGAGGAAACTACGGAGGCAATCGTTTTGAGCAAAGAAGCGGAGTTTGACAACAGCCAGATGTGCAGGTGACTTTTTCGTTCAACAAAATCAGAAAGATATATATTTTACTGGCGATCCAACAGCAGTGAAAAAGAAAAAAGAAACTGTTGTTCTTGTAAATGTTCTTTAAGGCGACATTCACAAAGTTTTTTTTTCATATATTAGTCAGTCAATCTGTAAACCACTTGTTAAAATTTAATTTTAGGGCCCTCCGTTGCCATATTGGAAGTCTGGATTCCAGTTGCAACTACATCCGTGTAGGACAGTCGGCGTCTGGTCGTGGATTATCCGATGGATGGAAGGCTACAACGCTGAATACAAACATTGCTAACAGGTTGACTGGAATACATGTGTCTCCCCAAGAGGACAATGGTCATTTACTGCTTTGGCATTTTAAGAATTGTGTTTAGAGTCACGTTTCATGACTGCTGACTTTCATGGATTTACCAGAGACCGCCAAAAAGAGCATTTTGTCTTGGAAAGTCCCATTTTCACTCTTCCAGAAGATGGTTTCGATGTTTATCTTGGCTTTAAAAAGTATTTGGCCACTAATGGCCTTGATCTCAGAGTTTGTGAAGATTCAGACGGCAAAAGGTGAGAATCGTTATGCGAGTGCTACATTTTTTTTCTTAGTTGTTTCTGGAGTCTGCAGCAGAACAGCGTTGAGCCTTTTAAGCGATCTTGGACAACTGAGTCAGCGTTGATTCCAAGCAATATAACAAAGGTATCAATTCATCTGTTTCACAATTAGGTTTCAGATGTTTTTCCTTGGAACACAAGATCTGCTAGCCAAAGCGAACGAAGGACAATTGGGGATCACCCACATTGATCTTTATTTGGATGAGCATAGTGCAACTTCTCTTTGTTAATCTTTAATTTTACACAAATTTGTTATTATACTAAGTTTTAATCCTACCAGTGACCTAAATCATCGACTATTGTATTTGTTCATGTTCCTCCCATTTCATTCTTGCCTTGATGACGTGACAGAGATAAAGGATACTTTTGGAATGGGTTCGTTTGGAATTTGCTTTGCGGGCTACATCGCGTGTCTGGGCTTCATTTGACCGAGGTTTTTATTTGAGTCAATGGTCTTTTGCGTGACAGAATTCCTAATGTTCCGAATGGCTGCAGTCATACTATGGGAGCACAACAGAAACTTGAATTGTATTGTGTTAATGTACTACTAATAGCGTTGATGCAGAGAATGGAGACAATGGAATTAGAAGAGAACACTGTGTTTTTCAGCAAGTTAACTTGCTTTCGTATATCGAGCAGTTCATAATCAGATGTGAGGATGTCTTAAAACAGTTTAAAAATGCTAAAAGTAAGTGAGACGTTGCAAAGATTTCATTTTTGCTAAAGTTGATGACGTTCAACTTTTTACATCAGAAAGTTTCATGATTATACAAAGGTTTCTAAGTAATTGCGATGTATGGTCTTTAGTTATTCTCAAATCCTCAGAGAATCGAGACAATATAATCTGTTTGCCGGTCCCCTATTTACTGGTCGCGGATGGATTCATTAAGCAGCAGATGGGACGGTTTCGTCCTTTATTAAAAACACTTGTCTGTCTCTCGACGTCTTCATCAATGTTTGAGTAGTTTTCGCAGATCATTCAAATGTGTGAAATTGAAAGATCACAAACTGTTTCTTAAATTGGAAACAATGTTTCAGCTTTCAGATATGAAAAGTTCAAACAGTTTAAGCCTGGAAACTCCATATGAACGTGGCGGAACGTTAAAGTGAACTTTCTGCTTCTTGGCTTTGTGGGGAATATTTGTGGATTGTTGCCGTTGCTTGTGTGTAATTTCCAAAAATTATGGTCTCGTTTACCAACTCAAGTAATTGGACAGGTGGTATTTTCATATTTTGGATCTATCCCTGAGCAGACATCTTTTTAAGCCTTGTGCTTCATCCCTCTTTGAGGAACACGGATGGCGTGTGAGCGGCGCTGTTAACGGACGCGCTCTCAAGCGGCTCTCACGCGCCCATCTGCCCCCGTCCGAGAGCACTGATTGAATCAGGCGGCCAGACCATCGATCCGAAAAATCTCAAAGCGCGTAATTAAACGAAATGACGTTACGTAACCCATTTATAGAATAAATGATTTGAGACGATCGGATACACCCACGCGGTTGTCAAACCTACGTGCCTACGACCTATTCAAACTCAACCTTACGGGTAACATTAGAGCTGAATAACAACTCGGGCATGATAATTGCCCCTCTAGTTGGCCAAGCAAGAAACCTCCATTTACGGCTGTGCGCCCTCAAGGCATGCATGCTTTTTGCTCGACACACGAAACACACGTCATGGCTTGATTGATTCCCAACCCTGATTCCGAAATTGGTTAATACCCTAAGTTTAAAACCGAAAAGATGAAGAAGTTATGACTACTGCGGAAAATGTTAGAAGTGGGAACAAATACAGCGACTTATAAAATACATTGTTGTTACACTTCTTTCACGAAGATGAGCAAGTGTTTCCTCGAAATACCTATTTGAAGAAAAGTGTTGAAAGACTGGAAGATGTTTGATGCTTAGAGAATGTTTTTCGGTTTCGTCGTTTTGAACTTAGAATGTGAAACAGAGAATCGCATTAGTTAACCTTAGAAAACTTTGGATGCACTTGTAAGTCGTTAGCAATTTTGGCCGAATGTCTCCGCATAAAACAGCTTTGTTTGAGCACCGAACGACTTAATCCAATGAACCTTTGAAAGTACGTTCCGCTCGTTGGCTTTCGTATGAGGCCGCGTCTCATCGCATCCTTGCTCCCGTCGCTTCCCATGTTGATTCACGCTGTTCATCACTGCTTTTTGTGTGGAGATTCAGTTATCTGACACGCCGCCCACTGTGACTCGTTTTGTACCTGCTGCCGCAGGCCGCGGCCTCGGAATCTCGACTTACGGCTACATGCACGAATGGATGCATAATGTAGCGCGTGGTTTAGACCCACGCAATCCGAGCGTGCCCAACCGTTTCCTCCCTGAACTTTGCTTCGATTATGCGTGCCGTAAGCGTCTGCTGGCGGCGCATACATAAACCCGCTAGTATATGGGGGCTCAAATTTCCAATACGTAGAGTGCAACAGCGGCCGTTTTGTGTGACCACTTCGGTTCCACCTACACCTCGATTTTTGCTTTGTGTTGCGACCACAATGACGTCGGTTCATCTTTAGTACAAGAAGTCCCACAACTTATCTTGAAAATAACTGTAATAATGTAACTTTAAAAACCCGTCGTTATTAAACAATGTATAATGTTGGAACCTCTTCAACTGTTTTGTTTTGGCGTTTATGCTTCGGCGACAAAATGAAAGATTGATAACAAAGTTGCGCTGCTATTTTTCACTAAATCCCTTATATCCCCTCCTAATCCGTATGTTTGGCATGCCACTCTGTTGGATATCCGCGCAGTGGCGCCTGAGAAGTAGAAGACAGGAGATGTTGACTCTGGGAATCTGGCAAATAGAGCGCTCTCTCGACCTAGCGCCGGCTAAACACTCGAACGCCGATCTGCCCACATCCCGTGCTGTCATAGCTATATCCACCTCCGCAACTCGAAATGAGCGTGAGTTTATTCCCCTTCGAATGCGGTGCGGATGCGACGAAAGCGCTGGACTTCCCCTCGCTAATTAGGCGGGAATGGCGAGGCTCGCGACGTGATTACGGAGTAGTCGATTCCATTAGCCTTCTGTGGAAGCTGAAGCGTAATTGAATTAAGCGTCTGAATGTGTTCGGCAAACAAATATTTTGCGCGTTCATACTGAACTTTGCGACAACCAGTGGAAATGTCGAAAGAAGTGGCCATGTTTACTTACGTCCTGCGTAGGTTACTTTTTGGCCTAACACCGAGACTCTTCACGTAAACCAAGTTTAAAAGTGAAATTGCCACATACTAAAAGAAAAAGGCTTCTGATTTTTGAACATGAAGGTTTACTGGTTCATGAAAACATCACTTCCTCTTGGAAGTGATTTACATTTCCTAAGCGGAAATTTGTTCAAAGCATCACTACCGTAAGATGTATCTCGGGTTTTTGTATTACGAGTTTGTTAAAACCTAATTACAGTTTTTTATATAATCGGGATTTGGAATAAATATTGCCGAATCACATCTGTACTATTTTTTCAACCACAGGCAAAAAAGTCAAGCTGTTTAGAGTTAATAAAGCACCAACAGTAAAATAATCGATGCAAACATCATATAGAATACCTTTTTTAACACCTCCGACATGTCAATGTGTTAATGATTGTCTGGCTTTTGCGAACAAAAGAAGGTCATTAATGGGGCCACCTGACTATATGCAAACAACGGTCTCAATCGATTGGTTGTATGTAGGTTAATTATATGCGATCAATCAGTATAAACATAGTTTGCCAATTAACCTTTAATGTAACACAAAGCTATCCAAGGGATTTTCCCATCCTTTGTTGTTCATCCATTGTAAATTCATCCATTGTACATTTAATAGTGCTGGTCATTGCCGTTTTGGGAAGCCGAATCAACACTGATCCTATGTGCTTCTATATCGAGGCGGGATTAAGTGGCGTTGAATGCCGGTCAGTGCATCTGCCCTCGCGCCCTCTCATCCCTGCAATTGAGAGGCTGCCGCCCGTCACCATGGAGGTTGGTTTTACAGGCATCCCGATTTGCGGTCAATTGTGCGCCACTTCGCCATGCAGCGATGAATGCCTCCACAGACAGTAACCCCCGTCGATCGATTATTCCCTTTCGGCATTATTTCGCACACCTGACCACCGCCTGCCATGGACAGATGGTTGCCACCGGGGGAGATTTTTTAGGTCTTTGTGAAGAACAATCGGTCGATTGGGCTTGAAAACACTTTCCACGCGGCCGAGTGAGCCGGCAACGCAAATAGCGCGGCAGTCGATTGATCAGGTATTGGCGGGTGTAATCCCTCAAAGCGTAGCCGGAATCATTTCTCCCTCGCCATATGGCCACCTTCTGTCGCATGTGGCATTAGCCTCTGCGCGGTACCCCCTCCGTTCTCTTACACACGATTATTGTTCCCATATTTCAGATGTGTAACAGCCCGCTAGATGACCCAGTGGCCGCTTATTTGTGTAAATCAAAACTTCATCGTGGCCCAAACATGTTTTCCTTTCGAGATCCTTCCTTTTTCCGAATTTCTAAAGGGGTAGAATTTGTATTGCCTCGGCAATTACACATAATTCCTCCTGATGAGTATTTACCCGATAAAATGATAATTTGCCTGTGCCTCGTCAACGACGCCTTCTCGAAAACATCAATTTTGGTAATTACGGCTTCAGTTGTTTTGGATTGCAATTCCCATTTTCAAGTGGGAACATCTTTTAGCTCGCGATTCATGACGCGTTGGCTGTTGTAGAAGGTTAAGCCATACCCTCAACGCTCTGCTTTAATAGCGAAAGCAATTTCAAAATAAACGGCAGCCGTGAAATTTCGAAACGCCGGGCCACTTCACTCTCTGTGTAACAGTGAACGACGCCTGCGGATCTCATTTTTCGCTTGCTTGGAGCAAATTATTGAACGAGCTCTTTTGTTCCACATAACCGCTTCATCTTGAAAATCTTTCGAACCCCTTCTAAACAAAATTAAATTTTTCAAACTTGCCCAGCCGTTGATTGAATATTGCTTCCATGATGTTCACCCCATCCGTTCACTAACATTGCTGACGGAAGCTTAACACATCCCGATTCACATGACCACGTCTCATTAGCGAACACCGCCGCTATCGAATTTCTCGTGAGCTCGATTGCCGACTCCCCAATTAGAGAACAGACTATCCGATTTCTGGCGTCGTTTCCATCCGCTTTCCTCTTCCCTCGCGGCCCTCTAAGACGGAAATCAGTTTGGGCAGTAGGCGCCGGACCCAGTTTGTGGTGACGGAAGACGTCTTGCGTGCAGATGAGGCCAATTGTGCGCTAGGCCCAGTGAGTGAGGCAATCCACCAATCAGTGTCGCAGTTGCAACATGTCTGAGTTGTCGTCTCTCGAAGAGGTGAGCGAGTTCCAAGCGCCGAATTCAGCGTTCCGCCACATTATGCGAATCGACTGTTTCTGCGAAATCCTCTTTTGAGAAGATCGCTCTAATCTTAATCTCTCTGTGACGCTCTCATTGTCATTGGCCTTCATGCGCAGGTGTCATGAGGTGGACGTGAATACAAGATTTCAGTCAGAAAAGAACACACGAGCAGTCATATTTCCGTATGACTCAAATAAAAAGACAACGGCGCACTCTGCCGCTGACGAAAAAAACTTGCATTGCTATAGTGGGCTCCCGTAGCTTCATAAACGCGGAGAGCAGTGTTTTACACTCAATTCCAACGTCTACGTGCTAGAAAAGGAGTTCTGTTCTAAAAATATTTGGATTTAAACCAGTTTTTCAAATTGAACAGAGCTCGCAACTTTTTATATGGTTAAAACTAAATCGCCCCTACAAATCATTTACATTTGACTTTGAACATTGATTGTGCCAATTCGCAGCTAACATTTTCGGCCAGAAAACAATTGACAAAGATGATCCAGCGATGAGGTCTGTTTTCTCCGCCTGCCGCCTAAGATAATAAACAATTCTTCGATTCCAACTGCCACGGCTGCGAAGGCGTTTTAGCGAAAGAATCTTATGTTGGAGGCAGTCATTATTACTATATGCTCCCCGGCGCAAGTCGTACCACAGATGTCGCGCATCTGTTCGCTGCCGGGACACATCTGTGACGGGGCAGTGTTTTTACAAGCGTCGTTTCTGTGCTTTTTCCCCTCCTCTGTGCAACCTAATATTCAGAATCATAACAAGGGAGGTCTACCCAGTACACTATAATTACTCGCAACCTACTTTCCGCGCATTGTGCGATGCGAAGGCAGTGCAAGCACTGACCCGACCTCTTTTGTGCCAATGCAAACCCCCACTGCGCCGACGAACTGCGTTAATCGAGGCGACGCCTCTTCCCGCGTTTTCAAAATCTAGTCTCCTTCACCTTACACTACCTTTCTCTGCCGCATACCGTAATGAAGAAATATTTTATCAACTGGTGCATTATTTGCGATGTGTCAGCGGCGCAAGACATTCATTTCCGCGTGAATCAGGCCTCTTTCGCGCCAGCTTTAGCAGCCAAAAAGTAAGCGACTTTGATGTTTTGCAAAAAAAGCCATGGTTTCAGCCAGTGACAAACAATTGCCATTGTCCACGATGCCAAAAGCGAATCATGCGGCCCTCGCTCGCAAAAAGCCCAATTAGCAACAGTCCAATTGCCTCATCTGCATAATGAACGAGCCTGCGCCCCACCGATTTAGTCGGCTGGTCCGTTTATTTAACGAGGACCTTGCCAGCAGCCAACTATTCTAAACAAACCATCCACAAGCCCCATTGACCCTTAGCCCCCCATCTTGATTACATTACTTGTCTATTGCGATATGACATTGACACTACCCAAAGAATTCACTTACAGTTATCAAATTTTATGATTTTTCAAGGCGCGTTGTAGATTGCATCTCTGTGATACGCAGGTGCAATAGGTGACTGCGGGGCTACTCGTAATTCTGCCGCTTTATTCCATCGGGCCGCGACGCGTAGCAGTGCGACGCGTGCCCACACCGCCTTAGGTCAGTGCCAGGATGGTTGAGACTCGCGGCACAATTCTGTGGCCAATGCCTCCACAACTGAAGCCTCTAAAGGTATGATAATCGGAATATTTAACGCCCGCATGGAATCGATTCCTTATCAAAGTGCAACTTTCATATGACGGCCGCATCGATGTGAATCTATGAGGTAGAATGATGAAAGAGTAGCTCATACTATTATAGAAATTGTCATCTTTTATTTATGTATTGGTCAAGTTCAACTTAAGCTACTTATC
Organism: Oscheius sp. TEL-2014; assembly: GCA_001513535.1. NCBI lineage: Eukaryota > Metazoa > Nematoda > Chromadorea > Rhabditida > Rhabditidae > Oscheius > Oscheius sp. TEL-2014. Next base: position 325 of record LNBV01001008.1, on the reverse strand, counting down.
TTTTTCAGAGTATGCAAGCCCTCTATCAGTTGTCGGCACCAGGTGGTCAAGCTTTTCAAAGCGCTCAGTTGGCTAGCCTCGGCCTAGTCCCTCAGAGTGCTCTTCTTCAACAACTTCAGGCAGCACAAGCCCAACAACTGGCCGTTGTCTCTGCAGGTGGGCAATTCAGATGTCTTTTTAATGCCTTGGCCGATAAGCTTGCCCGCATCACACCTTCTTAGCAGCTCTTATCGCGACTGCGATCCTATTCTCAGAAATTTTAAAGGTCCAAGAACTAAAATATCTCACACGTTGAATCCTCGAGAGTTATTTGCTAAACTTTTCT
>LNBV01001005.1:0-12796 GCA_001513535.1 Oscheius sp. TEL-2014 | reverse complement strand
TGGACCGCCAGAATGAATCACAGTTGTCAAGTTCAGTTCTACGACTGTGATTTAGTTGCTCGTCATGTTTCTCTGATTCTACTCCAAATACTTCCTGCCCATGTCTCCTTTGGGAAATTTTTCGCAAGTTAATGGAAAGGTCGTGGGACTGTAGAGGAGTTTGGTAACGGGCAGAACGGGCAATCCAGACTCAGTTTTAAAATCGGGGAAAGGACCGAACGCACTGACGCCAGAGTTTCAGGCAACGTAGGAAAAACATCTTTGTTGTTTGAATGTAGCATCTGTTTTCTGAAAGTCTTTGTTATCACTGTCCCCGTCAGTCCCCAATCCGATGGTTCTGAAATTCGCTATTTAAAGAAAATCTTTTGCAGAAGCACACAGTCTTTCAGATTAATGCATTCATAAGGGTTGTTTTATTGTATCAAAGAGTTGCATGCTGAACCACAAGAATGAATCTCAATTGTCTTATTTGTTCTACAGTCTCGTATCAATTGCTACGGATTTACACAGAGTTTTTGAATACTGAGGTTATTTATCAAAAACATTGCTTTCTTTTCATAACTAATATTTAGTTTGAAAATGAAAAGTACGATAAATATGAATTCATTGAAAATCTGATATGCTAGTTTCACCAACCAGTTTCCGAGCTGCAATTTTCAATACGAACACATATTTTCTACAAAGCGAACAGGGCTTAATTAATTTTAAAGGGGTTTTTGTTCCTGTTACTCAAATATCACTACACGACGTTGTTGATGGCATAAGTCTCTGGTCGTCAAAGGACATACAGCCGAGCAACGCCTCTATGCAACCCTCTCTCTAATTTAAGAACAAAGAGTTGCAGCAAATTAGGATAATAAACTTATTTTTCTCAGGGTTTCCTTTGTTTCATGGTCCTAGAATTCTTTGAATCTTCGTTTTGATGGCACCTTAAACTTGCATTTTACATCTCTTTTATTGAGCCTGAAAGAAGCATTCGGCTCTCAATTAATAATTTAAGGTTTATGCGCTGTTTTCCCCATAGCAGGATCAAAAGTAACAAGGTTGTAATGAAGTCAAAGCTCCGCTGCGCGGGTTTTCATTCTAGTTCGGCGGCCTTCGGCAGCCTAAAATGGTTCTCGCTTCCTTCGGCCGCTTTGTTTCTCTATATTTCTCTATTGTATATAAAAATTTTCCAAGTGAACTGTTAAAAAAGGAACACTAATCAAAGTTAACACCTGTGCAGGAAGAAATCGATTTACTATTAACATTAGCAGTCATAACAAGGAATGGCTCTTTATTCTATGAAATACTGTAATTATTTATTTGCTTTATAATTACACTTGAAATTTATCGAGTATTAATCAAAATTCAATTCTAGGCGGCGTGGTTTCCGTATTTGCGACGCACACGCCTGAACGAGTATCTTGAGGGAGGTGTTTTCCGCTCTTGAGTAGATTTGTCGAACCTACTGTCAGCCGCAGAATCTCGCGCCCTGCCATCTATCCTGTTTTTGAACCCACAATCTCTGTTTTTAGGATTCAGCAGGCCGCACCCCGTCGTCAAGGATTCAATGCTACAAAACCGGCAGGTAAACATTTGCAAAGACGTCTCGTTTTATTTCGCCACGTGTAAGCAACAATTGTTCTGTAGCTCCGTGTTTCACTAAAACCGAATATGTCTTAACGTCTTACAAGTTACTACTAGGCACTAGTTTGTCGCTTGAGTGAGAAATTCCTCTCAAAAGTGGCACTTAGTTTTAAAAGCGGCAGTTGTTCGAAAGCAAACTTGTCCGTGGGGGCTTACACACCAACAACGACTGAGCCAATGTCTTCTTTCAGAAACACAAAGACAGTCTAGCTGCGGATATTCGCCATTTCGCAGCTACATTCCACTCAACAGGCGAGCTATTTTTATCCGTTCTTGGACAATGTCGAGATCACTTGATGCTTCTAGTTTAACAGCATTGCCCCAGGCGACGTCAACTGAGTAGTCGCCTCGGAAAACAAAATAATTGTGTTGTGGATAGCGAATGTCAATTTTAATGAAAATTGTTTGCCTTTTTAAGGCAAAGAAAGCAATCATCTTTTAAAATATTTGTGAGTCCCTGACTTACGCTTCAACATCAGCCGCACATACGACTTTACTTTGTATCTGTTTCATAGAAAGTCATAGAAAGCTACAGCTGGTTGATCAAATACGAACTTAGAGAGAGCGGTTCAAAAAAGTACTTTCAGCTTTCCTTTCTAGTCTCACTCGCCGTGAAAATATGTTTAACGTAACGCTTAGAGATCGACTTTGAAACATCACTGAATGTTTTAAAGTGACAGTCAGGGGAATTTACGATATTCGCTAAATTAAGACAGAACATTCGCTGATCACGAAAATGCATATGATTATGGGTCGTAATTTAACCGTTGCCAAAAACGGATTTCCGTCTACAGATAGGCCAGTACGTCCTGCGTGTCCGACTTTTACAAAACATTCTAATGGTATGGATTTCATTCTAATTGGATGAGTTAGCTCTTGATGAGGAGGATGCGAGACAATTTAGCATTGTTGATTCGCATAACTTCCGACCGCATCCAATCGAAAATGATATGAAAACCCCTCTTACTGCCCTTTAGTTAGGTCTGTATTTAACAAAATAAAATAAAGCAAAAATAAATTTCTTTTTTCATTCTTAAACAAATTCTGTGTTTCTTTTGGTTAATTTTCAGATGCAAATAGACATCACTCTGTTGCCGTGGTGTCCTATTTCACCTGCAGTTTCAAATAGGATGAAATCATTCTACGTTATAAATGTATTATTTCCCGTTTTCGAGTGACACTTGCATTACCCGTTTAGTTTTTATCTCTTTAACAAATCAGCATTGCACTAAAAATTACTCAACCAGGCCTAAAGTTTTGACTGAATCCCCACAATATCGCTTAGTACACATGACTATTTTGGGCATTTCCCGGTGAAAGAAAAAACCTTTTGAAATGTGTAGGCGTATTTACAACGTTGGATCCAACCCTTGACACCTGTTTTTGTCAGGGAACAAACGGCTATAAAAGGAGACTAGGGTCCGTAGATCGTCACATTTTCTGTTGTGACGCGTACGGCAGCTTCTCTTTGTTTGTGGATCTAATCTCAGTCCCAGCAGATGATATTATGCCACCGATCACCATGTTGTCGTATTTTTCGATGAGCTACCGAGTTTTGACTTGATTTCCAAAACAAAAGAACTTGATTTGCATTCCTTAAGCCTTAGTGGAAAACAATTTATTTTCCTCAAAGGAGACATTGAAACAACAACCAATTTACATGCAATGCTGGTCACACCGCCAATCGAGGCATTTCTATTCTTGTTTGTGGCTGGAGCTCCTGTCTCGGTAAATTAAACCGCTCGAAACGGAAATCACAGAGTTCGCCCACTTTTTGCATGAAGATTGGTGCCTTGTTGGCACTCCCAAAATGGTCGTCCTGGATGGCTGGTGGGAGTCATTTCGAAGCACTTTTAGTGTGTTCGACGCACTCTCAAATTGAACCCCAGACACAGAGCCACGTTGCACCAACACCCGCTAATTTCAATTTTTGGCGTTCCAAGTTTTCAAAGTTCTGCAAACCATATGCCACTTTTGACTACAACTTTTTTTCACTTTTGTACTTGCACAGTTCCCTAAAAACTACGACCAAGCGGATAACAATTATTTACCCACCACTTTCAGGCTAGTTCGTACATATAAATAGACTATATGACTAATCTTAAATGTAGCTGTTATCATAAAAGTCTAAAATGATTACTCTTCTAACAGTTTTGGTTCTGAAACCTATTTTTAGGTTCTGTGAATGTAGCATTCAAGCGGAGATTAAGTGCCGTTTTTCAGGCGGCAATGTTCCTGATGAAACCGCATTCATTCAGCTGCGGAATTGAAAGTTAGGCCAGTTTCAACACAGCGCCCACTTTTTTTTGTTAAGGGGCAACTTTGCACAAAATTCAGAATATCACGTATGAATTGTTCTCTTGGGATAGCATTCGTTTAATGAAATTTTCTTTCGCCGGAAACGAAAACACTTCATTTTCGAAATCAGATGCCGTACTCGATCTTTTCATCTGACATTTTATTTCAGTTAAGCTGGATCGTTCCTTCTTCATTTTCAGAAAAACAAGCTCAACTCACTCGTAAACTTTGACGCTTGACACTTTGAGACAAAAAACAACAGAAAATAGGCTGAAAATCGCCCAGTCTCGCCATTTTTTGCCAGTCTTATGATTGTGTTTAGCATATGGAACTACATTTTGTTCGTTCCTTTTTTCGAGAATGTTGTCGTTTTCATCACAGTATAGAAACCTATACCTCGGAAACCAGAAAAAGTGAAAACTATGTTTTTTGCTCCCAGAACGTTGTTTTTTGAAAGGCTTCCTGAAAAAGGCAAAACTATACAAAACAGATGATAAATATGTTTTAAAAACACGTACTATCGATAGTACAAAGCATTTTCACAATTTTCCAACGAAAGCTGTCTAGTATCTGAAAGATAAAGTGTAACCGGAAGCGATTACTAAGAAATCCCAGTCTTGTGTCTTTTAATACCTGCGATTTCTTGAATCCCTAAATTGTTGGTTTTAGACTTATTCAATTGCAGTTGTTGGAGCATTTCTTTCTTTTACAATGTTCAAACATCAGAACCTGACAACCAAGAAATTTTGTTTACACTAATTTTCGGAACATCACTGAGCCAAACGTACAAAGGGCTTTTGTTTTGAAGTCAGACTTCCTATCATTTTTGGCGTTCCTCTGAGGTCCTGTTTACCCGATGTTAATGCATCATCCATCTCTCCGCTTATTTCTGGCTATGATCGGCCGTCGCCCTCATTCTCATTCCTCTCTTTTTCCAACGAAATGTTTCTTACACAAATGGAAATTGTTTTTGATTCTGATTTCTTCAGTTTACTTGATTCAACATGGCGCGCCGCTTCAGTAGTCTCTCCGACATGCAAGGACAGTGTAAGTGGACTTTAGTTCGCTTACAGCTTTGAAAGTATTTCGCTTTGCATGACCCGTTTTGCATGCACTTACTTATTACTTGCAAAATATGGCTAATTTTCTTTGCTTTCACTAATACCAATAATTAATTAGGGCAACTTTTGACTTTTTATTGAACAAACAGCTCGAGTCAGTTTTATGTTTGTTTTTGTCAATTTTCGATCTCCAACATTTCATGGATACCTTTTGGAGAGAAAGATTATTCAGTTTGTTTTCAGAAATGAACCCGTCATTCAGACTGTTTTGAAGTTGTGCCATAATGAACAGAAATTACGACTCTGCAGTTGACATGTCGCGGTATTCCGCTTTTCCACAAAGAACAAAACGAGGAATTATTAAAAATGGTGTTGATGGAGCAAGCGGTGGGTCCAGATTTTAACACTATCACGACAATATGGCCGAGCACTTGCACAATGCATGTCTGTCTCATTTCTTTAACAATTGAGTTATCATAAAAACAATAAATGCTTTCTTTTGCACATTTTTGTATTTCTCACTTTTCGTTTTTGCTTATATCTAAGATCTTATATCTGAGCGTTTTTAAAATTTTTCGGAGCAGCTTGATAAACGGGAAAATGAAAATAAACATACCATAAGGTTCACAGGTAACCTCATTGTTCTCAGTTCTCTTTAAACTTAACTTTTTAAAGTTTCCAAACAATGAATAAAATGTGACGAGCCTGGTCAGCCTTAAAAAGAAATTTTCAATGTCAACGCTGAAATCTTGAAGATGGTTCCGGTGGAAAGAAGCGAAAAGGGAAAAATAGGGTATTTTTGGCAATTTTCAAGGCAGAATATTTCCAAACTTACTTAAACCCTTCACGCATATAACTGCTATTGTAGTAAATTTTACGAAGGGCTTATCCACGTCGTTCAGGTGTTGTTGCTGCAAATGAAACTGATAAAAATGCTGATATAATCAGTGAAACCAAAATACTTTGTTGTTGTTGCAAATACTCTAAACACGAGTATGTACTTTTATCAAGTTACCTTGACTTAAGTAGTTTTTGTGTTCATATTCCAAAGGCCCAAGTCCGCAACTGTGTCCAATTAGCGCACAAGCCGTTGATAGCCGCCGAGATTGCCGCAGAACGGACATTTGTCGAGACCCGCCACAATTACCTTCACATATGCCGAACACAAGCATTCGCAGTCCATACACACTCCAAATCCATTCTTTTATTGTTTTCGTTGCGAAGACCTAGACAGAATAGCAATGAACTGAAGATTGTTTGTCGCATATTGCAGCGATCAAAAAGTACCAACGGGTAACTTTTCAGTCAGAGCGTCAACATTTTCTTATTGAATTCACATTGACTTCCTTCAGAGGTGCTTCCATGCAAACATTTCTTTTTTTCGGCCGCCGCTCTGTCGCAGTACTCGTAAACCTAACATATGTTTACCACTAGCTCGATATTTCGTTACCCTTTCCTTCATATAATATAATTTGCGGGTCGAAAGGAGGTCATGTTTTGGGCAGACTGAATCCCTGCTCAACTAACCAAACATCACCCTTTTTAGATCCGATGCTTCTGCCTGAGAGCAACCGCCTACAGTCGGGCAGAAATAGTGTATGTGGAGGGAGCTTATATAGGTGAGTAATTCAAAAACCGGAAAATGCAGAAACTCAGTGGAAGATCTTCTTTATGCGCTTCATCCGCAAGAAGCTCTATTTCAATATCATGTCGATCTGGGTCTGTTGTCTCAGCGAAATCGGCCAGAAGCAGGTAAACGTGTGTGTGTGTGTGTGTGTGTGCTCATTTTTTTCTTTTTTATGTGATTACGTTTCCATATCCATGCATGAGTCAAGTTTATATGAAAACGTGGTCTAATTAATTTTCTCACTTTTTGTGCCTACCCATCTCTTTTTGAAGTTTCTTCGGGTAATCCATAAGAGTTTGAACATATTTCTCGATGTTTAAACATCATTTCTGTTCTTTTTTCAAAATTGGCGTCACCATAGCGATTCACTGAAGTGTGAAGTTTCAAACAACAACGCCTACCCCATTTTTATACAAGATAACTTTCAGGCGATCTTCATCAGTATCAATCCGTCTGCCGCATTCGGAAAACTTTGTGAGTGATTTCTGTCCAATTGCGAGTGACCGATGAGCCTGAAGAGGGATGTTGTCATTTTCAGCTGCTCCCCGAAATCAGAGGGGAAAGCCGGATGTCGATGAACTCCGCCTGGCAGACCATTCGAGGTTCGGTGCTGTCGCTCGGCAGAGTCAGCAAGGTTAGACCAGGCAAAGAAAGGGGCATGGGAATTCTGTGTGACCATTTGTCTGCACAGTTCTAGGAGAGAATGGGAGCTTTTCTCCTTGGCTAACGTCGTTTTTCACAGATCAGCGACATCTTTCACTCTGAATGCTTCGTGGGTTTCAGTAGTTGAAAAGAACGCCAATCGGGTGTTTTCAGTTTGCCTGCTTTTTAAGTTTTAGCTTGTATCGCGTTGCTAATTTGTGATTTAGTAGAAAAAAATCTCATTAATGGACTTATTAAGTCAAGATTACATGACTCCCAATAGACAATCTGATCCATCCAAAAGCCCTAAACCACATATATTTTAAGCATGTAACTTGTTATGAATACCTTAAAACATTTGTTAAAATTACATGGATAATTCAGTACCATAAGTCTGTAGAGAGTTTTTACCATGGCCAGAGGACAAAATTTTGAGTGTCAACATTTTTTCATCTATAAGTGAATTTCTTTTCTATAATCTATAAGCGAAGCTTTCCCCATTATAGAAACCAGATTAGTAATGTTTTCATTATGAAGGATTCCGAAAAATTAATATCACAAATTTAGCACCTCTCATCTTGAAATATTAATTGTTTTCTTTTAAATTAAAACATACTGGAAGATCGGAAATTACATGTTACAAGTTCAATAAAATACAATCAAATTCGCCATTAACTTGTCCCCAATAACTCGACAAAAATATCAACAAAATGCTAGTTCAACCAGTGAAAAACTTGCTTAAGTTATTCGAATAAGAGTTTTGATCTATTTTCAAGCACATTCTTTTAAACATTCTTAAACAGCTGCGTCAATTTACCCTTTCCCAATCACGCACAATAGCACCAACTGTTTACTTATTCACGACATTCTTAGCAATTCCAAGGGCAGCTTTAACTTTGATGCTGACTATTTTTGGGAAAAAACTATTTCAAGAGAATGCCATTGGTAGTCATATGTTCTTGGTTTGCGTGCCGCCCGTCGTGAGTACTGGAGAATCCGTGACTCTGGGAGAAACTGCGACTTGATAGGAAGTCCGGGGGCGATCTAATTGTGTTTCAATTAGAACTGGAGTAATTAGACTGGCGTCCGCCTATAAATCCTCTCCGTCTTTCCTCATTTCTGCCCACAAATGCCGTCACGGAAGGTCCGTCTGTATTCGAAATACTCGAAATCTTCTTTAAATAGACTGGGTAACGCTCGTTGGTATTGCAAAACAACTTCAAGAGCCCAGAAATTGTGATGCGAATGACATCATTTTTTCACGCGAACGTCTTTATTCTCTTGTTTTGATGTTCAGTGTTCCGGAGAAAAGTTGAAGTTCCCCCAAGAAAGGCGGTTTTCGGCTTTTAAAATGCGTAAAAAACTTCAAGTAGCCATAAGTCATTACTACTTTCAGTAATTATGAATTGTGTTTATTCAAACAACAATAATAACCACTAGAAAATGTAAACAGTACATTTTATTCATACATCCTCTTTTTATACTTAGTCCTAGCCCATTCTGATGACATGACAGCTATTTGCAAATCTAAACCTACTAAACACCCTTGAGTCATTACTTTAAAAACAAATAAATATTAAATTTTTGTAAACAAAGCATTGAAAACATTAAAATACCGCATTTCAAAAGACAACGTCCGCAATTCAGTGTTAATGATCAAACCAAGGATAGTATTAGGTTTGGCGAGTGATTTTACCGCTTTTGTTAGTTTTACGGGATAAATGTTACAAAAACTTTTGCTGTGATGCAATTCCAAAGCAATTACCAGTAATCTTTCAAATTTTCATTTCAAGGTGTATAAGCTTCAGCATCAATAAAATTGTGAAAAGCTCCTTGTATGAAAATTCAAAGCATTTCTCCAAATTTCGACTTGTTATTATGTCCCCTTATTTTTTTAACCATAGTAAACTAGATTACACTAACCATGGAATAATAATTTCAGCAACAACAAAAACCACTTAATTGCAGGTGTTCCTCTTTGCTCCCTGCTCCCGTCATAAATGCTGCCTCGGCTGTGTTTCACTTCGCGACGCGGTTCCATTAATTTGCGTAGCTGAATTGGTCGTCATAGGTTTGAATCTCCATCGAAAACAAAGAAATGTTTATGCTTAGCTCTGTTTACACTAATAGCCGTCGACTTGTATGTGACCGATGGAAAATTATTCTACACTAATGAATTGGAAGGGCAGGGGAGAACTGTTGCCGTCATTTTTCTTGTTTTTATTGCTATTTCTATTCCAGTAATAGGTAGGTTTTTTTTGTGGGGTTTAACCAAATACAATTTTCTTAGGTTTAACATTGTCTGCATGGCATTATCACAGAAAGCAGCTATATCTTGTGCATATCATTTGGCAGGTGGGTAAATATGCAGACAACTTGTAAATCCTTAATTTTTCTTTTCAAAATTTTCCAATTGTTGAAGGAAAAGTTCTAAGACGAGATTGTCTTTACGCAAGCATTTTTATTTGATTTTACACTATTCCATGCATGCTTTGTTTAACTAAATCATTTTGAACCGAATAGTTTACTAAATCATTTAAAACAAAGTTTTTTTCAACTTTTGTTGCATTTCATGTATATTGGAAGCCTGAAGTTCAAAAGCCAGCGTCCAATATTATTTTCAAATGTATTATTGTTGCATTTCATGTATCACAGATGTTTTTCTTTTTTCATTGAAATCCTGAGTTCAAAGCTGAATTGAATACAATGTTCAATGATCTTTTCACTTAGAAAGCTGTTTTGTATAGATGTGCGATGCGATAAAAGCGCTGACATTTCGCTCTTCTTTGCGAGTGTAAATGCATTTGGCTAATGGTATGTTGAATCATCTGAACTTTGGTGGAACGAAATGGGTAGCTGTAAAGATAGTTTTTGATTTTCAAATAGAGAAAATGAACAAGCATATGTTTGATGCAAATAAAAGGCAAATAATACATGACTCCACACTGCTTATGACAGTTCAACATTAGAATTTTTCAGTGGACGGTGTTGGAGCTCATCCTATATTTTGCTTATCTCATTTTCACGCGGGTTTTCTCTGAAGCGGAAAGGCAACGAACTAACTTTCTGCTGCCTTCAGCGATTGTTTTGTCGCTGGTCGCCGTCATTGCCATTTTCGTGCAATCCTGGTGGTGAGCAAAGCGTGAAGGTCGCTAGAGAACAGTTCATTCAGGATATTTGTATTCATCGATGCACTGTTTTACGAGACGAGTGTTTCCGAGAGACGACCTTCGACCAGCTCACTTGCGAGCAAGAGAGTTTCAGGATATAGGGTAAGTTGGAGGGACACGCGAATTCGTCTTTGTAGAAAACGCTTTTATGAGCTTCTAGAAAACAATGCTTTGTGTGTGATCAGAAACGAAACACCACCTTCTGTCACTGATTGTACTTTATATGAGATTTTAAAAGAATAAAACTTTTGAATATTGCAAATTGCGAATATGGCTGGCATTATACAAGTTAAACAATCGTTTCACCAGCGATAGTTTCATACTTCATTGAAACATAAATATGAAAGTAATTAACAATACAAATCTTAAATACTTTCCGTTTATGGTAAACAAATTACTTAAGGGGCACATGGAATACGTAACCGACAACGACTCGGTTGGAACCGTCGACAGTCGTCGTCATTCTTTTGCCATCCCCATTGTGAAACTTCGAAAAGCTTCGGAAGATGTAAGTTTGTGTTTGTTATTTCCCCTTCAACCCATCCGCCCCTTTTAGAATATTCCATTCGACTTTATTCTTGGTAGGTATTTGCACATAGTTGCTTTTTTCTTATTTGATTTTTCGCTTAACACAACAATTTTCTTGCTTAACACGCATTTTTCTGCTTGCGGCACTTCAAACGAATGAAATTTAGGTGGAAAGGCTGAGGTCGCTGGACACTGAGTCATTGCCGGGTCTGAGACTAGCATCTGTGATGGAGGGAATTCCGGAACTCAACAACGATGAAATCGCAGATGTTTGAATAAACTTTGTTCTTTCATTGTACTGACTGTAGACATGTGCCCTCTTTTGTCTTGTATTTAATGCCCCACCGAGAGGTGTGACTGGCGAGGTTCTAGTGATCTTCTAGTGGTTTTAAAGTATTTTTTGCAACTTTAACCTTTGGAAAATAAAAAAGACGCTGACTATCTTGATCTGGAAAAAGTAATAGACTCGTCAGTCATTCCGTATCTTTAGAATCTTTTTATAGCCCCTTTCCTCATGGAACGTTTGAGAATGTACCCAGGATCCCCCAAACTATGCAAACCCTTCAATCGTGATACTTCTTGTTGAAAACCAGGCGAGACTACGCTGAATACTGAACGTCTCCGCATTCCAACTTTCTGTGTTTTGCTTAGTCATCCATTCGCCACTGCCTTTCAACCATCGATCTAACAGTACACCGAGCAGCGATATTTCCGGCTTCGTTCGTCGTCGTAATGCACGGCTATGTTGCCACTTTGCCGCTGCCAGCTCATCCTTCCAACGGCCCTGCCCCCTTCGAATGCCTTCTTGACAGTCTTCCTTCGGTCGTCCAGCGCGGTTGGTGCTCTGGGATTGGATAAGCATTTGTTCTTTTGACACAAAGGCTTGCCATTCACAGATCACTTGCCCCGCTTCTAATCTTCTTCGACCTCAAAAAGGCGTCATCCATTGCTAAGTAATCGTTAGGTTTGCACTGGGGTACACTATATACCCTATTTTAAAAAGTATACTCTATTAAAAAAAAGTTTTTTAATGTTAAGGTTGTTTGTAGAGGTATACAGGGTCGTCGGGTATGGGAGCTAAGAAAAGACTTGTATCCTTCCTTCGTTTAACCTTTGTTGTGCAGTTCAAAGATAAGGGGCTTCAAGAATGTTTTATATTTTTATGTTCTTGTGACTGTACCAATGTGGTTCTGTATTACTGTAAAAAGAAATAATGATGATGAAAAAAAGACATTTCAGCCTTCTTTTGAACGCCCCAGACTCCTTTGTTCAATTACGCACAATTAAAAACCACAAGACTCCTCGAAAACCTAGACTCTAAATCCAAGATCATAGGGACCCAAGTTATTAAAACAAAATTTACGTGGGCACAGCGTATTCGAAATTTGAGTAAAGATGAAAAATCGTTTCCGTTCAGTTATGTTTAACCGGTAATTGATGTTTCCCTGTTCGTGTAGTTTGAGTCAGAAAAATGAGAACCACAGTTAAACAAAACTTAGACTTATGTTATTTTTTTCGATGTTTTTTATATGCCTGTTTTTTTCTTCCACGGAATCGTGCTGCTTGCTACATTACTATCTAAGTGAAAGTTACAAGTGAAACGGCGCCGGGGGTCGCGATATGTCATGGGGCAGCTAATCGGTCGTGAAGCTGGGCGAGGGGCTGCCCAGAACTGCAGCAGTTGAAACAGCCCCCGGGCCGGTTCCAGTGGCTATTCGCTCGCTGACCCAGCCATGCGGCTAGCCGCATTCATTGTCCTCTTCGCAGCTTTAGTCAACACAGGTAATCACTTTGTAATCCTACTTGTAATCGCACTGTAGGCAGTGGTAGTACTGAAACCT
>LNBV01000975.1:0-17004 GCA_001513535.1 Oscheius sp. TEL-2014 | reverse complement strand
TGCTTTTTCAGGATTACAGAAAACGACACAGATTGTCTACAAACGATTTACAGAAGACACATGTAAAATTAACCCTTGCCTGAATGGTGGAAAATGTTTCGCCGGGAAACTTGCTTGTGTCTGTGCTCAAGGATGGATGGGACGATACTGTCACAGTGAGTTTGCTTTTCCAGGTTACTTAGTAACTAAAAACTAATTTTACTAAAATAAAAGTTAACTTAACATAGAGATGTTATCATCATTATAATTCTTATGTTCTTTAGAATATCAGCCATGCTCATATACAACCTTGTCTCATCTTAGACCATTTCCTCTAAATCACCTCATATATGTGTAGTTCAAACATTTCCTTGCTTCTGAATCTAGGGGGTGAAAACTAGATAAGCCTTACTACGCAATGAACACCCTTCTTGGTATTTTCTTTCGCGTTCAAATTAGGAGAACCGATTGAAAATGTGGCCGCACTTAAATCGTAAGGCGGATTATGCCAGCGAGTTTGCAATTGTCTCTTTCGGAAGAAACATTTTTCTCCTGTTGTACAAAAGAATCAGTTCAATTCCCGCACACAAAACTCTAACCCAATCATTGCTCACTTTCTGAATTTCGCCTATGCATTTCAAAAAAACTTTTCCAATGAATTCCTTTTGTTTCTTTTGTGCTGCATCACCTTCTCGGGTTTTTGTCCGTCGGTTGACGTGTCTGCGCCAGTTTCGGCGTTCTTGACGGCTCTCTTCAAAGCAATGAAAGTCCTTATGCAGATGTTAATGCGGGACTTTGCTTGCGCAACGTGTTATTTGGCGGATTGGGCTTCAGAGTGATTCCTTCGAAACCGGTCGCTTTGCTCTCGAACGCGCCAGGAAAAAATTACCGTCGCTCTCTACGTGCCCATCTGTCTGGAGTTTTTTTTCTATGTTTGCGCCTCTCTGTAAGAACGGGATAGCTGTGATACAGTAACCCTTGATTAATGAGTAGAGGTGTTGCTACACAACGCAGCTGAGCGATCTCTAGCCAATGACCGGTTTTCCTGGATTTGCGTCTGGGATTGCGTGTTCAATAGTGCAGAACCAAGTGGCTACACCAGAAGATCTTGTTGTTACGGGTTGTGACGGAAAACACAATTTCAATACTTAATCTCCTTGCGTCATTTGATCTTAATCGGTTACGGGAACCGGTGGAATCTCCCCGAGGAATATTTTCAAAACACTGCAAAACAAAAAGCTTTCGGTACAAAAACGAGTCCGCTTACAGCTTGATTATATTTTCCTGAGAAGACGATTAACAAGGGTATTTGTCTCTCTGGAAGAAATATTTACGTGTTTCTCTGCGGAAACTAGGGAAATGAAGGGTTCCGTCTGGTCATTTTCTTTACAACTTTTTCATCTAGACGCATTTTTGAACCCACATGGTACTAAGATTTTTAAAAAATCATAAAATCACCACCAAAAACATTTTGACCGAAATTTCAGCTTGACCGGCAAAATTTAACGCAGTGCGCTTACGTCTTTGGCAAGTGGTCATCTTTGCTCATCTGTTTTCGTTATTGCACTTTATTTCCTGATCCACTGTTAATCGGACCTTAGCGCAAAAATCGTATTCCTTAAGTGGAATTGCGATTTTCGACGGTTGACGCCTGCTTATTGACACAATCATTCAGGAAAATGTCGAAACATCTACAAAAGTTGTGACCGATGGGCAATGGAAGATAAATGCCACGCTGTTTTGACACAGACCAACTTCTTCGATGTCAACTGTGCCCTCTCTTGTAAGATGTGCACGCCTGATCCTAATTACGGTATTTGGAAGGACACTATACAGACCTTGATGTATATATTTAGCACTACCTGAAATTCCGCTTCCTCCTACTTTGGAACCTCTTCAGTTCTTCATTGGAAAGTGGCATTCACAGGTTAAAGAAAACATCTAATAACAAGTACAATTTGTTTTCCAGGCTGCCAAGGGTCTTCGTTTTCCAACTGACCAATACTCAACTGAGTATGAAGAAGTTCTTGACATTGCACCTGCTCAAGTACCCATGTTCGGCCCTCCGTCTCTGAATTTAACGTAAGAAAATTGATGTTGACGTTAATTATAGTTGATTATTAGGAGCACATCGTGGTATCAGGACGATGTTCGCGTAATGCGAGGATTCATCACCCTTCGGCCAAACACCTTCCCCCCAGAGATTGCCATTCTCAGCTCCAGCAATGAAGGTAGGACAAATACACAGTTGTAGGAAATGTTATCGAGAATGGTTCCTTACGTAATAGAAATTTAACGAAAGCAGAAAAAATTCACAAAACAGTGCATACATGTGTTATGAGACAACACGCAAAAATCAGCCAATCATAACTCGTTGTTGATTTTTTTTTATTGATATATCAAGGCAAATGCAACACACAGCATACTATGTTTTTCTAAACAATCTAAGATATGCGAAAGTTTAAAAAAAGCAACTTCATCAGTCCTTGCTAAAGCGACAATTTTCGAAAACCCCAGACAAGCTCATTTAGTTCCAGCTGAACACCAACCGTCGGATGAAAAATGAAACTCCTTTAGAAACAACGTTTTGAAAATTTCGACAATTCTAAAACATGCTCGTCTCTGTATGTTATTTTTCAAGTCAAATAAAAAAGCTTGAAAGTTGTAAACCAGCTTTGGACGCACCGACAGCGAACAAAATTTGTTATTTTCAGGCTTGAATATGATTGAACTTGGCACACTGAAACATCATGTTTTGACTTTGAACGTCTCTTATATGCAAGTTCACCCAACAATGGACAACATCGTTTTGCCTCTTGGGGTATGAGTTTTGAGTGGCCCTTTGGAAAACAGGCAATTTCAGGCAACTAGAAGATTCAGAAGAGTTGGTGGACTTCTCGAAATGACGGTTGCTAAGCTTTTCACAAACAATCGGGTTAGTTTGAATAGTTTGTTATTAGTGTAATGCTTTATTTTTAGGTATCTCAATTCAAGAAAATGTTCAAAAAGGTGCAAGAGTATTTAGTGTGATATACTTGCATTATATTGTCTGAATTGCACAGGGTAGGCAAAATAGTTATCAGCTATTGCAAAATGTGTCATTCATAAATCTAAAAAATCTTTGATTAGTGTTATCAATTCATTGAAACTATGGAGGAAAACAACAGGTGTCCTGTCTTCGCACGCGGAAGAAACAAAGTACGATACGTGCATAGAGTGCATAGAGTGTCGACAAAAAAAGATCCTTGCAAATTTACACGTTCCAGTATTTTTACATTGAAAATGTTTGCCTTGCTTCAGTTTTACAGATCACAGACTTCGACACTCACACGCTACAGTTTCAGAACTTATCCATAAATTAGCACCTTAGCCAGGATTGGGGGTTTTTTTTTGCACATTTACCTAAATCGTAAAGAAATCATACATCAATAAAAAGATGAGAAAACATGGCCGCTACATCTTTATTGTGAATCAATGTGTTGCCGCTAGGCGGCTCACTTAACATTCACACGTGTATTACACAATGTGATTGGGGATTTGTTTGTGAAAATTGATAATTGATGACAAACGTCACATAATCAATGTTTTTAACAAGTTGAATGGAATTTCTATTATTCCTTGGAAACCGTAAAAGCACCTATTTCCTGCAGATACTTCTTTCGAACAGGTAGTTCTTCGGAATCCGAAGAACGGTAAACGGCCTTCCACTGTGGACTGTCTTGGAAAAGACGCACTGCTACCGTGTAATCCTAAAAACAAACTATGTCTAGACTTCCAAACCTTTACCGAATGATCAGTAGTAAATCGGTGGTAGATGCCTGCAGGAAGGAAGATCAAGTCTCCCGGAGAAACGTGCATTCGAATCCATTCGTCCTGAAACAGAATGGTTAAACTAGCGGTTAAAAACTCAAAAAACACAATGTTTTTCAAAAAACCTTTTTGCTGCGGAAGTCAAAATATCCACTTCCCTCCTTAATAAAACGCACTTCCGCGTCTTCATGAAGGTGCTCCGTTGAAAACATCTGCATCTGAAAATTTTGTACCCTTCTTTAAAGATGATTACTGAAACCTTGCTATCGAACTGTGAGCCCAACGATTCTCTGCTTATAGTTATCGTATCACGCCTTGTCATGCTGTGTTCAATAGAAAAGTTGTCAATATGTTTTTCCCAATTATCCAAGTTCACCTAAAGTTAAGAATACATCACTGATGATAGATGCGCTTACTCGTTCGTAGATTACGTTAATATCTGACAGATCCATGAATGAAACGTCGGCATTTGAATAATCACGGTTTTCATCTTTCAAGTCACGTATGGATCTGCTCAGCAAGTACGGATTGGTATTAGTGGGTAAGTTAACCCTGCTAGTTTAATTAAAACAGTGTACAAACTCAAACAAACCAGTAAATTCCAATAGCTACTGCAAAAAAGGAGACTGGGGTGAGTTTGCCGAGAACGGACAACATGGAATTGAACTGAAGTCGCTGGAACCAATTAATATAATTCGTGAAAATGTAACTTTGAAAAAATAAAATTGATATTCTTTACTGAAAGGAAAGGTAGTTTAGGGTGCAACACACAAGAGGGACAGAAAAATCTCCTTATGAATGGCTGTCGATGAAAGAGGAATAGAACCATGTTCCTCCGGTTGCTAGATTTTCTTGACTTAAGTACTGGCTGATAAAACTGAACTCTAGTGGGATTGTTCCTCTGAGCTGTTATCTGTTGGGCTTCTGTTTGTGAAACGACAAACAACTTTTTACAACGGATTAGAGTTTTTCGGTGACAGTAAAGGATAGAACAGGTGCCAATAAAAGCTACTTCCCGATCTCCCAGAAGTTAAAGCACGTAGGCACCAAAAATCAGGCACGATTTACCAACCTTTGGAACTTCTACAAACTTTGTTTCAAAGTAACGTTCCCACAGATTACGACTTTTTCATAACACATTTCAATATCCCAAATCATTTTATAGATATCAGTAGATGCAAAATTCCTTAGATCATTCGGCCGGATAAGTTTCTCAGGCAGGTTTTTTGTACTTGTTGACCAAAATGAAACTTTTGGTACATGAACCTCTCAAAAGGGTTTGACAAACAGCCGAGATCATTCTGTGAGATCAGTGTTTAGGCCTGTAAAAATAGAACAATGTAGAGTTCAAATCCTCCTTGCAATGTTCTGCTTTTTCCGTCAAGTTCACACATATTGATGATCAACATCTGTTAGGTGTCAGACAACATTCCAGTAAAATAGGATTTGAAACAAGTAAACAACTTCAAAGTTGCACCTTTAAATCGCAATTTTATTAAAAACGCTAAAAGATTTTTAGGCATTTCCACTTCATAAAGATACAAAACTGTTTTCACGCTCTTACGTTTAAATTGAAAAAAAAAACCCTGCGAAGTTTGAATCAAAATTATTCATTTCCAAGAAATTTGCTACAATTCAGCTTTTGCAAGTTAGAGATTTGAATTTGATCTTCACGCAGTGGTTACTACCAAATTCCGGTGCACATAATTAGTCTCAGTCCATAAGGTTCAGAGCAAAATGTTTAGACATTTGTAAAAACAAACGGAACTTTCATACCATTTTTCCACGTCACTTGCCTTTTAAGGGTTTAGAGAAATACCCAACAGTCATTTTAAAAAATGACTGTTCTTTTCTTTCTGGGAGAAGTTTCCAATTCCTTGAGGCACTTTTTTCCCAGTATACGTTTACGAAACCAGGAAGCTGCATGCAACAGAGGCCATGCAGTCATTATTTTCAGGCGCGCCCATGAGTCGTTTGTTTACTCACATTCCTTGAAAACAAAGTGTCATGTCGATGTTCGTCAATATGTTGACTTCATTAGCGACTGTTTTGGTTGTCTTCATACTTCGGAAAGCACTAATGATATCGGATTAACACTGCTTGACTTGCATTCACAACTAATTATTTCAAGGTACAGATAAATCGTACGTGAACATCTGATTTTTGTCCATGTCAAATAAAATGTCGAAAAAGAGTTTTTCAGTGAATTTTTTCCAGGTTGAGAACCACAGGGGCTCCTTTCCCCCAATTACAAAGTACAAATCCGAACATGTACATTCATACACGTAAATGACAATAAGAGCACATAGGTTTAGAGAAACACCCAATAAGGTAACCGGGTGATTCACACTGCAGAAAGTCTAATCAACTAGTGGGCAGCGTCGGTTTTGGGAGTCTTAAGTGCGTAGTCCCTCAGGAAGTTCTTGCGAATCTCCAGTGCGTCGGCCTCGGCGGAACGGTTAATGGCATCCCAAACCACGTTCTGATGAAAAACGCGGATGGCATGTGTGTATTCCTGAAATGAAATTCATTAACCACTGAAACAGAATTTCATTACATTGTGATCCGTGGTGAAACGGTGGTAGATACCGGCAGGAAGGAAGAGAAGGTCGCCTTGCTGAACATGAACTCGAATCCATTTGTCCTGAAAGTAAAACATAGAAAATCTCTAAAAGAGTTAGCTCTTCTAGCGTAAAGAGTAGAAAGCCAAGGAATTCGTTCAAAGAACACGATGAAAAATCGTTTTGATTTCATAATGTTAGCACTTACATCCTTGTTGCGGAAGTCAAAGTATCCACTGCCTCCCTGGATGAAGCGCACTTCATGATCATCGTGGAGATGTTCCGTGAAGAATTCTTCCAACTGAAATTCACAATAAAAACAACAACAAAAAAGATCTACTTTCTGCTGGTATTTTTCAGCGCCCATGTCTTGCACGCTGATCTTAACATCATCCTTCTCCTTCATCTCGTTCGCTTTCGAGTAAATTTCCAGCTGTTCAGCCCAGTTTTCGCCGGTCTGAAAAAAAAACAATAAAAACATTTTACCCTCAAGACTCACGCTGAAATACTGCACGCCAATGGTGGAGAGCTCGGGGATGGGGACGTCGACGTTGGGGTTGCGGCGGTTCTCAGCCTTCGGGTCAACAACCGTGTCGCACATCAAGTAAGGCATAGTACTACCAGGGTTCATTTTTCACCTAAATTACTATTAAAACAAATCCCTAGAAGAAACGCAGTACATCGATGATGAAGCGAAGATGAGAATAAATATACAACTGTGCAAAGAATTTATCATGGAATGCATGAACTAAGAAACCGTAACGTATTCACAACCACGGAATAGAGAGGTAAAACGGAAAGGCTAAATATGAGGCCAATTCAACGATCAAATGTACACAGAGATCATTACGAGACCAGTCTCGTATAAACTGAAAATAAAACTAGTATAAAACATATGCTAGAATTTACAGGATTACGACCTCTAAGGCACTAATGCGGGGACTATGGTAACATATAGAATCTGTCGAACCCGGTGCTTTTGTTGGTCTTTGAGTATAGGAGTAACTTGGTAGGGGAGCGGTGTGTTCACGACTGAAATATCGACTGATAAGAATGGACGTTGATACGATAAGATGATTGCATTTGGTTGCAAATGTAATAAGATTTTATGAATTGCAAGAGAACAATTGCAAAAACTAAGCGAGAACGAAAACGTGAAATGCAAAAGGAACTCACAGTATCCATGGCTTCCGAAGTCATCTTGCGCTTTCCGCCGTTAGCCTTGACAGGAGTCTGGCCCTGAGCCTTAGCCCCAGAATTTCCCTTGGTGGCCGTCTGGTTGGTGGTCAAAGTGTTGCGCAGCCAGGCGCCGCTGAGAAACGTCGTTCGAGCATTATGACTCTAAAATATAATATAAATAATGATAACAAAAAAACACTTACGTCTCGGAGAAGCGCATCTTTGTAGAAATTCTTACTCAACCGTTTGTCGCTCGGCGAGTGGGTACGATTACGAGGCAAGCTTCCAACCGAAGCGCGCAAGCTGAAATAAAACAATAAAATTCCATTTGTTTTCCCAAAACGTTGATAAAGCGAAAATGAAAATGAACTAAGGCATACCCATTACGCTGGATGGGAGAATCCGAGTGGGATCCAACAGGCGATGCACTGGATGCCCTGGGAGGCCGATCGACAGTCAGAAGACGACACGGGGCGCCTTCAGCCTAGATAAATAAAAGTAAATGAATTAAATCCAAAACAGCGTACCAGCTTAGCTGTAGACATGCAGGGTCCAGCAACGGAACTTCCCTGTACCCTCTTCTTCTTAAGTACCTAAAATTCAAAATCAACAATGAAAATATTGAATTAAAGTAAATACAAAGCTTAAAAAACCTACATGCTGCTCCTCGGACATTCCGTCCTGCCTCATAGATACATCGACAACGGGACAAACAACAGCGACCGGATTCAGGTCCTGCACGAGGGACAGACCGGCGAAAGAAAACGGCGTAGAAGTTACAAACTGTCCCGACTCCATCTCCATGTCTGAAAAACAGTAATTTAAAACAGTGATATACTAAAGACAAAAAGAAAATAAGAGAAAAAGAAAGCAACAAGAGTAAATATTCCTTACAATAAATCAATTATCGCTTTTAGTGAGAAATATGACACATTTTATGCGTTAGATTTCATCACAATTAACAGATAAAGCATAAAATAAATATTATCTGCTTTAATCTGCTAAAACTAAACAAAAATACAAAAAACAATAACAAAATAATCAAATCAAATGCATAATTAACTGAAAAAGGTATTAAATCAACCATTTACAAAAAAACATGATGTTCCTAATCACAATTTATAAATTTACCCATATTTGCAGTAAATAATTAAAAAAAACAAACAGAAAGTACAAAATAAACTGAAAGGGTATAACTGCACGCAGCCACACTAACACAACTGGCAGGGGGGCTGCAGCGCGTCGACCTAAAAATATGGCGGGACGTGGGAGTGAAAATGGCGTCCTAACACTGGTGGCTACAAACTATATTGAACTACAATTATTTTATTTTGCTTTAGTTTTTATTTTTAAATAATTCACAAAGAAAAAAGTTTTTAAAATATTATTCTGAAAATTTAATTCAAACACAATTTTTGTTGAGGGCATTCCGCATTTGCAACGAAATAAAACCAGACTTTAGAGAGTTTAAAAAAGGAAAATTTATTTTTTGCATCTTTCAGTTTTTTGGACGTTTTAAATATAATACACGTTTGTTTAACCTGGTTATCATCATTTTAGGAACGCCTTCAAGAGTAAAAATTAGTATATGGCGTATTTATGACATTTAGGGCATGATATTTACGTTGCAACACAAGGTCGTTAAGCAAAGGTTATCGATTCCCGCGCTGTAGACTGGGAGTCACCCGTTCGTTGGACTACGGCCAAAAACGTATTATCAGTGGCGAAACAAACGGAGAAAATGGCTTATCACGTGACAGAAGCTGTGACCATGGGTAGTTTAAGTCGACACCAATTGCCCTTTGGATATGTTCCCTTTTATTCGCAAAAGATGTGTTCTTTATTGTAACTTTTCACGTTTCTTTCTTATGACTTTTCACGTGGTTGTGACGTTCACCTGCGTCCGATACGTGTAAATATACATAACAACATGATGTGAAGGTGATACATGCGTTTGCTACTTCAAGAAATAAAAAGACTTTCCTTCTCAATTCGTCAATATTATTCGAAGGCCATGAAGTGCGCTATCTCGGCTGATAAGAGTGCATTGTCGTAGTGCGGGAACGCCAGTTACGCCCCATCAGGAGCCGGGGATTAGGAAAATAGAAGGTCAAGCTCTAATGCTTCAGAGGAAGTGACATATGTTGAGTAGGGTGATTTTATGTCTCTTGCGTCAGTAGATTAGTAAATTAATCGGAAGATTATCATAATGATGTAGGCACGCCAACATGAATGCTTTATTACGTATCAGTAGTAAATGGCACATTCTACAGCGTCCAAGCGGTGAAGTTTCTGAAAAGAAGACGTGAAACACAGACAAGCATTGTTTGCAGGGAACCCCCTCGATTCGATCCGAATGACCTTTGGTGTGAGCGTACTTTGATCGACTTAAACTTCAAAGAACAACAACCAGTTTAAAAACTTTGTCGATAAAACAAAAATGTTTTAAGATCAAGTTTGCTGGCAGTCAGTCAAATTAGAAATAAAAACATTCTGCCGATTATTCCAATATGCAAATGAAGTAATTAACACTCTCTGGTTAAAAAGTGAGTTTTTTGAATTCCAACAAAAGTTCTATGTAGCAAGGGCACCTTTATGTCTCTTGCGTCTCTTTGTCTAACTTGCCGGCGCCGTTGACATTATTGACCTTATTTACCTTTTCAACACCCTTTGTACGAAATAATACCCACCCTAGTTAGCATTTCCCCAAATTCCATATGATTGTACGTTGGAAACACTTTGATAGATTTGAAGCGGTTCTCCCTGCATACTTTGCTTGGTGGTGTGATAAACCTTCTGAATATGAAAATTTTCAAAGTACTGTACTATCGCTCATACCTTGTCATTCCTCCTTTCAGAAGTAGTGTTGTGAGACTTGGGGACACGGATAGATTGATTTCTTCTGTAGCTATCTAAAGTTAAAAAGACAACTTTCAGAGTGTTCTCTGGTAACCACACCGACTTCACCAATACATCGATGGTACCGAACTTTGCGTCCATTTCGCTGAACTTGGAAGAAAGGCCAACGGCAACATTCCTGATTCCTAGAAATAGAAATAATTGGAACACTTTTGTTTACGCTTACATTCCCTTTGTGACGTCGCAGATCCTAGTAAAAAGTTTTCGTACTTTCACATTCATTGTTTGAACAACGAGAGCGGAAAAGGAGTTTTTCGGGAGAAGAAAAACATTATTCCACTTCTGATCCAGGATCAGGGCTGCCGATCGGATCATAAGCCCAGTAGAAGGGGCGAACCGCTAAAAAAATGTGATTAACGGAAGGTTGCATATAAAAAAGCGCTTTAACAATATTAGCAAAGTAGACTACACTTACGTGAACAAACAGAAAATACCCATCTTTCCTGATTAACCGGTCCTTCCTTACTTTGATTGTAGAAATTCCGAGGCGTGAAGTATCTACAATGAAAATTCTGGATTAACTATGCTGTTGTTACCTCCAAGGCAGACAAAAAGATTGAATTCAGTTGGAGCAGCGTAAGTTTCACTTCCTTCACGGAACCACAGATGAGGAATGGCCAAGACCATTCTGAATTGAAAAGTTAGTTACACAAATGGAGGTTCTAACAATCCTGTGGCACCATTCATGGGCATTTGTGGTTTGTAGATCAAGGCGTCGTGGCGATTCTCATCTGGGGTTTTCAAATGGTAGGAGGCCAGTTCACCACAGAAAGAGGATACATTTGCTCTTCGATTCCTTGCTACAAGGATTCTAAATTTGAGAAAATATGCATTTGATAACTTACTTCCAATAAGAACCGCAGCATCTTCGATTTGAGCAATTCCTTTGTCGTAAAGGTCTTCGGGACTTTTCTGCGTTCCAGCTAGAAAAAAATCCTCATTAAATTTACAATTAAGGCAAACCATTTGTGACCGAGTCAGTTAACCGTAGGAGGCGTACTATTTCCTGAGGTGCTTGTCCAAACACCAAAACAGGTAACAAAGTGAGAAACCACATTCAACGTAAGCGATCAGAGAAGAATGAGAAATCTCGTGATACGACAGCGTGGGTGACAAACCCATTAAACCCATTTGTTACAAAAACAAAGCCTAAGGAGACGTTTCCGGCCGTAGTCTGCCATAAAACCTTGCAAATAATGAGAAACCAAACGGGGGTTTGTAAGTATTGACTTTTAGTGAAGTCGTCTGTAGTATTGTTTACATTAAGCCTTTATTTGACAACATCATTAAGAACTACAACGTTTCTCAACAATAATACTTTATTCCAAGTAAGCTTTTATATGTATCTCAACAATAATACTGTATCTACAGTTGAAGGCAAACTTATACAATTGCATAAAACCATATCACCGTGTAGCCCGAGGTAGGGTTTGATAACATTTTTTTTTAAATAACTACAATATGTGCACAATGGAACTAAATAAATTTACACTATTAGATCTAATCTTCATCGATAGAGTCCTTGACAGTTTTGATAAATTCTGTAAACTCTTGCTCCCTTGATAAGAAGGTGTTCAACTAAAAATATACATTTGATTGACTGTTAATCCCAAATTTACCTGTGATTGCAAAGATTCAGGGGATTCTGTAGAAAAACCGTCCAAATTCGGGGGAGCCGTCCTACACTCTCTGATAAACTCAGTAAGTGTCGTATGGACAGATTCTGTTTGCATTTGACCAAAGATCTAAACACTTTTCATTTATAAGTTATTAAATAAACTCACTAATGGTTCTCCTTGTTCTTCTTCTTCACTGTTTTCATCGTAGAATACAGGAATATGTTTTGTAGACATGGAAATTGTTTCCTCTGCTTCTTCAGAAGGAGGGGTGGCTTCTTGAACCACCACTGTAGTGGGTGAAGCCAGGTTGCCTATGATAACATCTGAAATGACTGACTTATACCCATACAGCTTGTGCCAAATTTCGATGAAAAAATTGCTTACTTTCGCAAAACGTAGTATTCCGTCTAGGGCTAGCAGGACTTGCAGACAATAATAAAGACGCAAAGGGAAAAGATTCCGAGTGCGTTATAATCGACTGAAACAAACGCGAAGTGATTTGCTCTTGACAAACTAAACCTTTGGTGGTGCAAAAATACAACTTTTAGTTTCCTGAGGTGAAGATAGATGTAACGATTGAGTTGACTCCTCACTAGACGTTGACCTTCCAATTCTGAATCGAGGTGTCCGTTCAGGAGAAGGGCTCTATAAACGACGTTATGTTAATTTTGAAATGTTTCTACCTGCGCTGGACTTTCAGCTTTAAGTGACGGACAAGGTGGACTGTATGGCGCTTGTTCTAATTGGCCTGAAATACAAACATATTGCTTGTTTGAGGTTAAAGGTACCTCCAGAAACAGGAATGCAGTCCGAGAAGGAAGGACGGCAAGGAAGATCGTCTGTGTAACGGGATCTCCTTCTATTAACATGTGCTGGTCTTTCAACTTCCTCTTTTCTGAATGTATTCAGGTTAGTGTAATTTGCAACATGTACTTAGCGGAAATTAGCCGAGGCGCAATTGTAGGAAAGTTTTTTAATGTCATTATGGGTAAAACTTTCGTACATTACCAATAATTGGCAAAGTAGAATCGGCTTCAGTTACATCTTATGATACTAATATCGTTTATGCAAGCATTTGGTTTACATTAAAACCCAAAAGTGTTCTTTTCGACCTTTGACACTCTTCACCAATCATCCTAATAAGATCGATATTCAAATTTTAATGTAAGGTGATACGAAAAGATAAATGATCAAACCTTATAGTTTCGGCTGAATCCAACTGTGGAATTGTCAAATCTGTGCGATAGATCAGATCCAAACGAACAGTTCCCACGGGAGAGGGCAGAACACCGATCGATATCGCTTTGGGACCCTTTCCAAGCTCAGCTGCCATCGATCCTTTAAAAATCTAAAAATAGGTACATACATCGAAAAAAGAAAATTTACCCTGTATAGAATAACAAATGTGTCGGGACTTTGTTTCTTTACAAAATATCTGTACATAGGAGTAACACGAGCAGCGGCTGAAGCAGATCTAAATATTAGGTGGAAAACACTTCTTACAACCAAACCTTAGAAGAGTTCCCAATTGGTGATAAAATTCTGTAGGCACTGTGCATTGGGTTTCGCTATCCATGGACATTACCCTTAAGCAAAAATACATATTGGTCTTTTTCAAACCCCACCAAGATTCTAAAGGCAGATAAACTCCATCTGCCGTGTATAAGAGAAACTCTATTGACAAAGATTTGCAGATAGGTGGATACCTGAAAAACAAAGTTTCACCTGAACTCAACTCAAAATACTCGCTAATTGTGGTTCTTAAGTACGCCGCAATCTCTCCCAACTCGTCGACCCTCGTGTTGAACCAGTCGGGTTGCTCCGGTTGTCCGCTGCATAGCTGTTCGATTTTGCAGCCGAGACGCGCCTATACGGATAAACACGTGAATATTGAAATATACTGACCTGCACAAGCGTTTGAACCAGTCGACTTGTAAAAAATCTTAGAAATTTGTTGTAACTTGCTTCATCTGCCATCGAAAGAAAGTTTCTGAAATGTTCAATATTATTAATATGAACCGAGGGGCGTAAATGCATGTCTCTGTTTGATGTTTTAATTTTGCAAAAGTTTCTTTCTTTTACATTTATGTTGATTTTTCTCACTTACATTTAATATAAAACGCTATGTCAAGTGTTTGAAACCATGAAAGATTGAAACTTCCGCGCTCGTCGGGCAGGCGGCGGCTGGCGATGGGTCAGCTGATTGGCCCGGCGTTCCTACGTATTTTAATCGCAGGCGGTTGCCGAACGGCGGCCCGAATTCAAGGCGCACGAGAGTGATTTCTATGCACTTTAGAGGCTATACATACCAACGTAAATTTAAAGAAGACTTAGAAAAGGAACGATAAGGGAAAAAACAATATATTTTCAAAATAAAACCATACGCTATATGACGTGTGTTGGTCAACGTATGTTGGAAATGCCCGAGTCTTCACAAGGGGGAATGTAAACAACTGACCAGGGCTATCAATCGCGTTTGTTTGACCAGGACACAGAGCGTTTCGCAGTGAAAAATTCGGTAAAACTAACAAAGAACAGGTGGACATTACCTATTGAGAAACTTCAAAGAGAAGTAATCAATGGGGTATCTAACCAATTCAGCATTTGTGAGGAAACTATTGACTTTTTAAATGAATTTTATAGAACTAATTCTTAAAAAAGGTAAACAACAAATTCGAATTTTTACAGTTAAAAAAGGAAAGCTTCAAGGGATCCTCAAGGGATCTTGGAATGTTCTGCGTTTCATCATATAATTTTTATGGGATTTGAGAAGTTCTGGGTTCCTGAAGATTCCAGCAAGATTACTGGGACAAAGGGAGCTTCTGTGTCTCTTTTCTCGTCATACATGTTTTAGTATCGACGTCAAAAGTTGCAATGCGGAAAACAAAATTTTCGACGTAAATGCATCCCGTCTAGTAACCACATCGGACTATGTTAGAAATTGCACCGGTGTTTAGATGCAATTAACAAATGGAAATATAAATTGGTTTGCAATTGAAGTATTGTTATGGCGCTAGAACTGAATGAAACCAAGTCAATTCTCTATGTCTTTAGGAATCGACTCATGCAGACTTCAAATTTGACAGCAACGTTGTGCCGAATTCCAACCGAAGATTTTACCAATTATGGCAAGACAACGATGCTACATGTTTGTTATAGAACGATCTGCAGTAACCCGGAAGCTTTTCGGTTTAGAAGAGTACAAAGTTCGCAACAAAAAAAAGTGACTCATTTAGGACATTCTGCCACCTGTTTCATTTGCTTACAAATCTTCTCTCCAACCGGGAAATAACACCTTGTGACGCAATCACCGTTGTAAAGTGCCCTTAGGTGCCACGAACCTGGTCTCCAATGTT
The DNA here is from genome assembly GCA_001513535.1 of Oscheius sp. TEL-2014. NCBI lineage: Eukaryota > Metazoa > Nematoda > Chromadorea > Rhabditida > Rhabditidae > Oscheius > Oscheius sp. TEL-2014. The sequence continues at coordinate 1,581 of LNBV01000975.1, read as the reverse complement.
TGTGAGTCAGCACACGGCGTCTCTAAACAAGTTTTCAGCAGGGATTTAGCCTTGCGGTTGCGCGGCTGTCTGCCATCAGACGACGAACACCATGCGCCGGCTACTGCTCCTTTTGCTCTCAGCAGCCACTGTAGCTTCTCAATGGTAGTATTTTCTTTGTCTTGATAATGCCCCAATTTGCTAGGTCTCAATCCGCATTTGAAAACTCCTTAGCTGGGTTCTTCAAGATTTCGTCTAAGTACAAGATAACTCCTGTTGCTCGTTCGAATTATGGATCGGTAAGGTTTCTTTCAACAGCGAATAATCAATTTTTTTCAGGCCCCTCTTACCCAAAGGATGGTCGACCGCACAGAATATGCAGTAAATCGCCGTATTCTGAACAAGGTTAAACGGCTCCATCTTTACCACAAAACTGTTTAACTTCAGGTGTTTGAGAGTGATATGGTCCTTACGAAACCACAAATGGACGAAGTGATTGACACGTTCCGTGCGAGAATATCCGGTGTTCCCCGCGTGAAGCGCCAAGCGATCAAAGGCGACAACTTTCGCTGGCCAAACGCAACGATCCCCTACGAATTGAAAGAGAACAACAGTGGGGATCCTTGCTACGAAAATTCAAATTTCTTTTAGCCGAGTGGCAAAACGTTATCAAAAGAGGAATTTACAATTGGAGAAAAGAAACATGTATTCGCTTTATCAGACACACAACAGAAAAGGATTACGCTATTTTCTTCAAGGGTGGAGGGTTTGTTTCTAACTTGAATCTTGAATAGAAAATAAATTACAGATGTTACTCTAGTGTGGGAAGAACCGGAGGAAAACAGTACATTTCAATTGGATGGGGCTGTGAAGGAGTAAGTTTGCAGTAGGAATTGCTGAAAATTATATTTTTAGAGTGGAATTGTATCTCACGAAATTGGACATGCCTTGGGTTTTTGGCACGAACAAAGCAGACCTGACCGTGACTCCTACATTAACATTAACGAAGAGCGCGTTTCCAAAGGAACCAAGGTAAGATTTTCAATTAGTATCAGCACTTTGATTTCGACATTGAAGATTTTTTTAATTCATAAATTTTAGTGAACAGTAAATTGAAACACATGCTTTTCTAGTTCACAAATTCTTTGTTTCAGGGAAACTTTGAAAAACGGAATGACATTACGACCAACGACATTCCTTATGACTTTGGGTCAGTTATGCACTACGGTCCTCAAGCTTTCACAAATGACTGGAAGTATGTCACAATCGAGACCAAGGTTAATTAGAAGCTATACTATTGAAAATGTTTGTTTCAGGACCACAGGTTCCAGCACACTATCGGTCAACGGTCCGACATCTCATTCATTGATGTGAAACGAGCGAATATGTTGTACTGCAGCCGTAAGTCACGTAGGACGGATAAAAACAAATGTTTTCCAGACATCTGTCAAACCAAGTTGAATTGTGAAAATGGTGGCTACGAAGATCCCTTGAACTGCAACAAGTGCAAATGTCCTCCGGGATTGGGAGGCACCCGCTGTGAGAGAATCGCCGATTCAGATCGTAAGTTGGCGACATGACAGAATGTCTTTTTTTTTTTTT